>LBNU01030214.1:5009-16514 GCA_014162995.1 Artemisia annua | reverse complement strand
TTTTTTTTTTTTTTTTTTTTTTTTTTTATATATATATATATATATATATATATATATATATATATATATATATATATATAATTTTAGTTGTTAGTTTGATATGTATCGTGTTATGTATAGCCAATAAGCTATGAAATAAAGCATTGATCGCGAAAGAATGAAGTTCTCAAAGACTATGAGGTTATGATTCAAGGAAGAGAAGCTAATAACATTCGACCATAGACTTGGACTAGTTTGTATATTCTTAATCATCATTTACCCAAATATTCCCATGTCTTATTCCTACCCTTTAACTTAGTGTAATTATTAAGTGTGTTGACATATAGTGACCATCTGAGTTTTTGAGGAATGAGATAACGTGCCGGCGATCTAAGGATCATCCTTAGTGAACATCCGTTATTTAGTGAATCAAAGATTCGCGGCAGCGATCTATTGTGTTGGGCACGAGGTATTTGCATTTAAGTTCTATAACCCTTTTTAGCCTAAACCCGAATAAAAGACCTCTTTGATATGTAGACTTGGTGCTTACGCCATTGCGGTGTAGTTTTGTTTCTTGTTCAAGCCTATGGTAATAATTAGATCATGACTGAGCAATGAGTGTGATTTATCATATACACTACCCCATATATGAGTGTTATGAGTGAATTATATCTTATTCTTCCTTCGTGAGGTGTTTTAGAAATGTTAATCGAGCAAGAAAATCATTGGGTATTGTCAAACATCTCAATATTTCATTTATAAAAGCTTAAACAAGGATGATCTAACTTGTACTTGTATAAGGAGGAATTTCATCACATTTTCAGAAATCATGTTCGTTTACCATGTGGATATATAGTTTTCTTTTGATTTACTTGAGGACAAGCAAAGTTTAAGTGTGGGGGATTTGATACCGCTCAAAGTTAACATGTTTTTAGAAGCGTTATTAGTGTTTTTATGCATGTTATTTGGTTACTTTTATATGCTTTTGCCACTAAATCGTATCAAAGTATGTTTTTGTAGCATATGTAGCAAAATGTAGGAAAAACGAGGAAAAAGTGAAGAAAATGGAGCATATGCGATTACACGAAGATTCCCAGGTTCAAAGTCCAATCTGTGAAGCAATTCATTAGGAGAAACCTAAGTTTGGTCATTTCAAAGTTCCAAGTTCAGAGTTAATCAAGTGTGGAGAGTGCATGAAGAAATACACAAAGAAAGTCAAAGTCCAAAATCAATCAGTCACCACCATCCGATCGGTTGGTGGCCAACCGATCGGATTGCCATAAATACCACATCCATCCGATCGGTAGCAACGCGCAACCGATCCGGATGGATGTTCTGCTGTGAAGAGTAACTTTTTGTGCACGAATCTTGGCCTTTTGTCTCAAAGTTCTAGGCTCTTCTTAGTGTCTTGTTGTCCAAGCTCTAGCATTTATGTCCCTATTGATTGCTAGGAGTGTTGGACAAGCCTAAAAAGACCTCTAGAGTACATCATTTAACACACAATTGAAGGAGACATTTACAATCATTACTACTCTCAATTATTATCATCATCTAGCTCCCAAGAAGGCAAAATTCGTGCAGAAAGAACCAGGAACATTTGGAGAACCAAGGAAGCAACATTTGGTGGCCAAAATCTCAAAGAACCATCACCAATACTTAGGTTATCAATACCTTGTCATTTGTTATCAATTTCAAAGCATTGTAAGACTTATAATTATGGATTCTAATGTTAAATATTCTGAGTTTATTTGCATGTTTGCTATGAGTGGCTAGTACACTTGTTTTGATGATGTTTTATGCTTAGTGATGTTGTGATTGGGATAACATGTTTTAATTCAATTTCAAGTCAATCCTAAGAACCAATTGTACCTTAATTTTCATCGTGACATTTGTTAAGTTAAGGTTAACTAATTGATAATATTTTCAAGGGTCGAAAGATTTGGTATTATTCAAATAGTTATAATCATTTGTCTATGAATGATTGTTTTTCACCATAATTATTCTTAACTCAACAAAGAAACAAGAAGTATGATTGTAATAAGAATGCTTTTATAACATCAAATCGGATTGTTTGTAAAACTCTAGTTGGATGAAAGTTTAGATGTTTATAAACAATTGTAACCTTTTTGTCTATGAATGGGTTACCTTTTGTATTGACCATTTCCTAAGAGTATTTGATTTGTAATAAGAGTTTATTCTTGTGTTTAAGATATTCACCATACCTTATGAACCTTGGATAGATCTTGAATTGATTGGTTTATACTTAAAGCTTGTTTTTATGAACTAAAATCTTGACGAAGGTTTAACTTGTAGAAACAATAGATTAGATCACCATCTAATTATCACAACCAACATGTTCTCAAAAGTTATCACAATCACGCGTGTCATTAAGTAGAAAACTAGTCTAAACAAGTGTAGTTTTTAAATTATTGAATTTGCTTATCATCTTATTTGCTTATGTTTAGAGATTTACTTTTAAACTAATATATTTGATTCACTCACAAATCCCTACGAACGATCCCGACTTACCAACATATCTTGCTATAACGGACGAGTACACTTGCTCGTATGTGTTGTTTCTAGATTCTGGTAATTCACTTTTATAAATTTTAAAACTTGTACTAACAAAACGCACATTAGTCTCCTGTTTCAATATCAACTAGCTCTAAGAGACAAGTCGATAGATTACACCGGTTCCCCGTGAGAATGAAAGAAGCTATTTTAAGAGAACTTGAGTGGCTGGGAGGTTTAGTGCAGTGTGTCACTGGGTCCATGACGTCTTTTCTTCAATACCGATGTTACCTTAGTAACAATCAGTAGCATATGAGTTGAACCCAGTTTCTGCCCTAAGGTTGAATAATTGGAGGGCTATTTCTTTTCACCCTTTCTCATTTCATTTCTTTTTAATTCTTCAACCCCTTCAGTGCTTACCGAGACTTCATTACTAGAACCTTGTTGGGTTTGTTCCAGTCCTAGCTCAATCTCAGTCGGCACTCTTCCCTTTCTCACTTTTCTCCTTTTTTCAATCATTCCTAAGGACTTCTAATCTATCTATTGGATTGCCCCTGGGAAGATCCCTCCGGTTCTGGTGGATCATGGGAGCATATACCTAACCTTACCATCCTTATAACTCCGTGCTTTTAAAGTTAATTGGTCGGTCTTTTGGTATCTTTCCACAATCTTCACATAACCAAATTCATTGAAAATTCTCTCAAAGTGTAATTATGATAAAGAAACACATTTTGTTAACACTTTGAGAGTTTTATCATTTTTCCAAATGCTCCCCCTCAACATGTGCTCATAGGTAAAGATTGAAATTTGCACATGTCGGGGTGAGTTGCACTTATTTGAATTGATCGGCTCTTAATAGATATATACCCGAGGGACACGTTTACGTTACTTAGTTAAAGGGATCTGTAACACCCCAACCCAACACGGGTCAAAATGTCACATTATGGTGTCCATCAGAACAAACAAACGCAAGCGGAAGACTTATAAACATAAAAGTTACAAAGGGAATACGAAGGAAATAAGGAAAATACTAATTCTATACAAAGGGAAAACCAAAAACAAAATCAAACTAAGTCCAAAAGAAGCCAAGTCCAACTAATCCAGATGCAAAGGGTGCCTATCGTCGGGGTAGTCCACTAAGAGCTCCTATGCACTCTTCACTCAAAGCCAGCTTCCAACCTAAGAAACCTGCCGCAGGAAAAGAAATGCGGCTGAGCTTAAAAAGCCTAGTGAACAGATATATAACAAAGCAAACGGATAAACAAAACGTATATAAGTATGAGAAATAGGACATCATAAGCTTCTGCTGAAAGGAATATCATCTGTCAAATGCATAAGAGATCACCGAACAACCGAACAATATCATAAGTCAAACAAATGAAGGATCATAAAGATGTCAACGTAAGCATAATCATAAGAGAATAATGAGCACGTAATAACAAAGGCTTGTCCACCAGAGACACTCGAATGGACAAAAGAAATAAAGGAAAGCCACGAGCCGACCTACCAGAGCCACTCGAATAGGTCTCAAATCACATAATCACATATCCGTCAATTCATATGGTGTACATAGAGCTGCAGACTCCAATGTACCAGACGTGAAAGGGGTACAAGGCACGTACAGCCAGTCACCAAACCAAATCGTATCATATGATATCATATCATATCATATCATATCATATCATATCATATCATATCATATCATATCATATCATAGCCAACAGAACATATCAAACTGAACTGAATCATATCATAGCAAACGAATAGCAGACAGATATCAAATCATAGAATCATATCAAAGGAATCATATCAACGAATCATAGCACATGGATCAAAGCAAAAAGGATCATAGCAATGGCTCATATCAAAAGGAATCATAGCAAAGTCAAGGATCAAAGAGTCATGAGAAGTCCGTACTGAGAAGGGATAGAATATCTGTACCTTAAAAGCAAAGCAAAGCAACGAAAAGCAACGAACATCGGACTAATCCCTCTTCAAAGGCTCTACACGAATTAATAACGAAGTATTACTTATAAGCTCGTTTATAAATCAGATTACCTCTTTCTAGGTTTCTTTCTATTTTTCATAAGTCAAACAAATGAAGGATCATAAAGATGTCAACGTAAGCATAATCATAAGAGAATAATGAGCACGTAATAACAAAGTCTTGTCCACCAGAGACACTCGAATGGACAAAAGAAATAAAGGAAAGCCACGAGCCGACCTACCAGAGCCACTCGAATAGGTCTCAAATCACATAATCACATATCCGTCAATTCATATGGTGTACATAAAGCTGCAGACTCCAATGTACCAGACATGAAAGGGGTACAAGGCACGTACAGCCAGTCACCAAACCAAATCGTATCATATCATATCATATCATATCATAGCCAACAGAACATATCAAACTGAACTGAATCATATCATAGCAAACGAATAGTAGACGGATATTAAATCATAGAATCATATCAAAGGAATCATATCAACGAATCATAGCACATGGATCAAAGCAAAAGGGATCATAGCAATGGCTCATATCAAAAGGAATCATAGCAAAGTCAAGGATCAAAGAGTCATGAGAAGTCCCTACTGAGAAGGGATAGAATATCTGTATCTTAAAAGCAAAGCAAAGCAACGAAAAGCAACGAACATCGGACTAATCCCTCTTCAAAGGCTCTACACGAATTAATAACGAAGTATTACTTATAAGCTCATTTATAAATCAGATTACCTCTTTTTAGGTTTCTTTCTATTTTTAGAAACTTTCCATTTTTAGTAACTTGCCATATTTAGTAAGTTCTCATATTTAATAAGTTTCCCGAATCAGTACTTTAATACTTTAAGGTTATTATTGACGATTAAATAATATATAAGGTTAAAATGACCAATATAGTATTTTAGGTTTTAAATGTCAATATTATAAGTTTAGGGTCTAAAACGTAAATTATCAAAATTAAATATTAAAAGTCAAATAAAATTATTTTAAGGTTTATACTATAATTTTAGATTAAAAGAATAATTTTAGACCCCATCTTTCATAATTTATTTATACATATACCCGACATCAATTTAGACCGCGACGACCAAAAATATGCTTATTCACATGTATACTCACATGAGTATATACACGCACATGCACCCTCTTTTATTATCATTTGCGGTTCGAAAACAATGGAAAACAAGCATGCCTTTTACTCATTTTAGCTCGAATAGGATTACTTTTAATACATGTTATGTCGTACATTATATAGGCCAAAACATAAATAATTATGATTCGAAGAAACAGATTATAGGTCGACATAATTAGCTTCAATTAGTTATTTTATGTGGCAATGTTCTATCAGTTCATGTGATTTCAAAACGTATAGCATGCATGATTCGTTAGTTTTCATGTAACAATCTCTTGTGAAACAATTCAAAACCAGTCGCTACCCATTCCCTTCATTCTTTTAAAACCGAAACACAGTACAAATAGCATGCATGCAATTTCCTTAGTTATAAAGCTCAAACAAGGTTTGTATCACAAGTATTTGATGTCGAAAAGGAAATAGATTCAAACAGAAACGTACATGAGTTTAACCGAAACAAATGGGTCGATAAAGATTATCTTCAAATCATTATAGCATGCAATCCATTTTTTACGTAAACAAACATGCCCCATACTTAAATATACCAGGTTCTTAGGTATTACATGAAATGTTCCCATGCATGCAATCACCCCTTCGTATAACATTAATAGCCGAAATTGATTTCGAATCCTTCCCAGTTTTAAATCAAAACAAGATAGCAAATGATATTGTTTCAAGCGCAGGTTTTTAAAAATTCGGTTCTTGTAAATGTTGACGTAATTCTCGTCTTAATTTAGTGGCGATGATAATATAGTGTCGACTTAGCATAAACAAAAGTTTCGTGTCGACTTAGCATAAACAAAAGTTTCTTGATTTCATGTGGCTATAAACATTCATACGATCATTATATTAATTGAGACAATAGATTATATTTTTATCCATAGATATACACGTATATTAATCTCACATGTCGAGTTCAAGTAAAACACAAGGACGATATAGGAATACCTCAAAGACGAATCGAAACGGATTAAAACAGAATAGAGGTTACGAGAATCAAAGCCACAACTCTTCCTCGAATATAATCACACGATCACATCGAATGTATAGTCACCAACGATCACCCAAAACTTGTATGCCACAAACTGATTCATCACCTTTTCCCCTTCATACTTGATTTCTTTGGAAGCAAAACAAGCTATGGTCGCTAAAAATTTATGTAGGTTTGTGTGTAAAAGAACTATGGAACAGTTGGGAGAATATTGTGCAACGAAATGGGAAGATATAAAGAGATACTAGCCCACTATCATGGAGGAGTTGGAAAGACTCATTCTTCTATATTTTTCAAATGATATATCTGATATTATCTCACTAGCTATATTAAGTTTGAAAAAATAAAAAAAAATAAAAATATATAATACTGGTCCTATGCTATATGTTGTACGTGTGATATGATTCAACACAAGGCGATAATTCCAACACCGGCCCATGACTTTATTTAGTAGCAGACTCAAATAAATAATCGGCCCATCAATGAAAGTCCAACCGAAAAGAAAATACCGGCCCAAATAAAAAATTCTAACGGACCGTGAAAACTCGTAGCATGGCAAAATCATGTCGTTATATTTTAAGTGGTGTCGTTTACATTCTTTTAGCTTAAGTTATCGGTTCAAGATTAAATGGTGCCAAGTTTAGGAAAAATCAAATTATATGAGAATTTCGGATAACGGATTTTAGGGTTTTACAGGATCCATTATCAGCTTTTAGGTGATAACTAGCCCTAATAACTAAATTGAAGTTGTTAACATTCCTTAAAAAGGAAGTTAGACCCGTCAAAGTATATATCTAAGAAGAGTTTCTCGAAATGGTACTTTCTACTTAGACCAGTCCTCTTTGAGACACGTTTACATCACTGGTAAACCAACTTGAAATTATTACCCGGCCAGGAATAGTCTTTTCGATTCACGACTTTTCATGTTTCGTCAATTGAAGAATCAAATTCTGAGTCATAAGCAATTCACGGTTTTTACTTGTTGTTGTAAAAACACGCGAAAGACTCTTAGCCACTAGATCCCCCTCAATATGTGCACATTGATTGAATCAATCTTGAAAGTTTTTAAAACTTTGGCACATACGGGTGAGCTTTCATTCGAGATCATTTATTCATCATTTTTAATCACTTGCTCCCCCCCAATATGTGCTTTGTTTATAATCCAAAATCTTTAAAATTTTAGCACATATGGGAGCGATCTTTTAAGTCCAAAAACATCTTTTAAAGTCCAAAAACATCACATTTGAATCAGTTTTCATATTTAAATCACATTCTCTCCCACGATCATAAAATTTCAAATCATTTGAGATTTTGTGATCCCAATTGATTTAAATGATTTTCGAAGAAACTTTGGAGAGACATGTTATATGTTTTTAAACGTTTACTGATTTTGAGACACTTTTCGGTTTTTCACTGTTGCTGGTGCACAAAGTTTTTAAAGGTACAGAAATTTTGAGCAAATACGCTCCCCTTCAATTAATGACCCGTTTTCAATTTTAACGTTTAATAGCCATTAATGTGAGCGGTAACGTATTCGAGAAAATTTAAGACCGATGGCCACCTTGTACACCAAAAAATCTCTTTTGAAGAATTTTAGAAGAAAGAGATTTTGGGAAAATAAGACTTCTCTTCTTTTACAAGAAAGGTTGCACTAAAGCGTACAACTTTTCGATTTATCCGCACATAGTGAAAAACATAATACTTAAAAACATTATATATTCCCAAAAAAATGTTAAGAGTTTACAACTTGTCATGTTACATCACCCAAATAAAGTAAAGCTAGGTGATCACCAAAGTCCAGCTTGATGCTTCATTCCGTCCTTTTGAAAAGCATGTAGTCACCCTCACGAACTCTGCCCCCCACGTAGAACTCTAGGCTGCGGTAGATCCTCCTCATCTTTAGACGATATCGAATGGCATTAAGTGCTTTAGTGTTGATTTTCAGAGTGTGATCCGTCCATTGGCTGGTGTATCTTCCAGGTCTGTTTGAGTAGACTTGATATTCCTTCACCCGGAAGTCCAATGCTTCATCAACCATTTCCAAAGTGCCATCGCTGTACTTGTGCAGTTCATCTAGTAGCATGATCACAGGAACGCTGTACTTGTCTCTGAACATCACAGCTCTTGGAGTGTCAATGACTGTGAAGTCGGCTACTGGTTCCAAGTTCCCGATCTCCCATTGTGGCTTGGTGAGGTTGAGTTGTGTTTGGTAGCTTTCAATGCCAAGCTGTAAGTCTTCAACCCGCTTTCTTATGACTAGCCCCCTCATCCAGTGAAGAACAGCAAACATCAGAGTCTTCTTCTCATTTCGAGCTAGATGATGTAATTTGCCTTGAATGTGAAGAAGATACAAGTCTTCGAAGTCATTTTCCCGGAGATGCTTAAAGTCACCTTCACAGATCTCGTAGTCCCTTAAGTCCGCACGTCGAAGAACAATGGACTTCAGGTAGTTGTATCCATAGATGGAATGAATCTTGACACTTACTACACTGATGATCTGAAGAGGTGAACGAATAAACTTCTTGTCACCTTTAGCTTTGAATCTCTCAACGTACAATTCCTGCTTCTTAAACCACCAATGAGATATGCCCAGAGCTGCTGGAAGATCATACTCACACTCTTCATTGATCCATATTGCATCCGGTACCATCTGTTCCAGCCCAATGTCATGGTAGCGAGCCGCCTTCATCTTCGTGATGGACAGGGCAAACTTTTGTTGCTTATTTCCAGACCGAAGATATTCCAGATTTTGTTGAAGAAGAAGTCAGCCTAAATGGTGACATTGGTGGGGATTGCAAGCTTCTCGAGATCCCTCAAGAGGTAAAACGTAGTGCGTGTTGCAATCCACGCGCATCAAGTTTTTGGCGCCGCTGCCGGGGAATAGTTATTGTTTAGGTTAGATTTTATTCTTAGATAGGTCTACTCACTAGACTCCTTTCTAGTGAGATTTTGTTTTATTTTTCTAGGATCCTCTTTAGTCTATCTTTTTTCTTGTGCCCTTTGTTTGTAAAACCATTTTTTTTGTCATCATGGTGGATGAAATTCTATTTAGATCACTAACGATAGAGGAACAATTAGTTTACTCGGATAGATTTGCTTCTTGTTGTTCCAATGAATTTTTAAGTGATCTTATGTATATACAAGAGGAGATGGGTGTAAAGTTTGATAGGTTTGATGAATTGTGTGCATGTGTGGCCTCTATTAAACAATCATTGTTAGGATCAATTCCTTTTAGTAAGACCCTTTGGAAAGATTTTGAGGAAAGCCTCCCAACCGTGAACCATAAGTTTAATGAATTAATGGGTTCGTACACATCACAACTTGAGGTAACAATTGAGGAGGATTTAGCCAAACATGATCACATTGAGCAAAAAGACCTAGTTTTTACGATCAATGACTTTGAATCTCAAGGAACACATGATGAATCCTTTAGGCAAATTGAAAATAGTGATCAAGTTATTGAGGAAGTTTCTTACGAATCGGACTTAGAACTTGAAATGGCTAGAGAAGGATTTGAGATACTTAGGAACATGTTTGGGTTAGATTCTACTAAAACACATGATGAGGATAAGGATGAGGTAAAAAACACAAACCTACAAAGTACCCCACAACTCCCACCATCACTTGAGGAGCACACACCACCTGTGACTTACCCAGAAGAAGTAGAAGAGACTATAGGAACCCCACTAGAGGTAGAACCCTTGGACCATACACAACTAGAGGATATAGGTTTGAATACTTGTAGTCATAACCTTTCTTTTAGTTCTATGGAAGTTCCTAGTTTTGATGAACCGGAGCCTCAACCAAAACCGTTACCTAATCTTCCATCCTTGGATGAAAATTTAGGAATTGAAATAGGTCCCGATCCATCCATCAAACCATATAGTATAGGTAGTTTTACGATGAAGGTAGTAGACTCTAGGCCATGTGGAGTGGAAGCTAATATAGGAGTGAACCATTACCTTACATACTTATATCACCCATTCATGATTGATCACAAGAAACATTATGGGTTTAAACCGGGTTTATTAGGTCAAGATGGATTCCCAACTAGGAGTCTCTCAAAGTTGATAGAAGATGATCCCTTTTTAGGAGGAAACTTTAACTCACCCATTGACCAAAGTGAACTAGGTAAGGTTATGATGAATGGAGCACACCCCTTTTAGTATATAATTCAACCACCACTCTTTCCTCACGTGGCATACTTCCACCGAGATGGTGTGTATCGCTACTATATTTTTGACTAGTTTTAGTGATAAAAGACCAAAAACTAACGTGAAACGCCAAAGATATAGTGTTTTTGTGTTTGTGACTGTGCAGGAAAGGATATTGCATAAATGGCCTGAAAACCAACCAAAACCCTAAACGAGCACGAGATTTGAAAAGAGGTTTGAAATTGAAGTTAACGATGAAAATTTACTCAAGGAAAGCCCGTGATGTGGAATTTATTTCTTAAAGGCTCGAGAAAACGAAAGAGATGCTTAATCGAAGTTCAAAGCTAATTATCACAATAAGCTTCACAAATTCGAGCAAGAGATCACTTTTTAATCTTTGAAGACCTTTGGAAGAACGTCAAACACACTACCTCAAGTTACAAGGGACTATAGTTTAATTTTTATAACGTTTATATGTGTTGTATGAAGGTCTAATGTGTGTACTTTCATGAACAATTAGAGTAAAGGGTGCTAGATGTAAAAAGGATACCACCCTGGATCCTTTAAATACCACCCCATGGCTTCATAATGAAGCTAGTCTTCTTTTATTTTATGCTTAATTTTATTTACTTGTCTTTATTTTCATGTAAGTTTTAATTTTAATGCATCTTTAAATTTCATTCTTAATTTTCTTATTGTCATTTAATCTTTCTTGACGTCTTAATCTTTTAAAGTGTCT
>LBNU01030212.1:80400-94103 GCA_014162995.1 Artemisia annua | reverse complement strand
TCAATTTTTAAAATCCAAAAATTCCGATAAAAACTCCAAACTCCTTCAAAAAAAATGTTTTTAAATATAATAATTGGGGTAAAAATGACCCCCGGGGTGGAAAATTTTTTTGAAGAAAGTTGGGGGTCCCGAAAATTTAACCAAGTATTTTTTTTTTGGTCCCCAACAAAATAACTTTTTTTTTCAAATTAATGAAAACACTATCAATTTGCCCCATTTATATTCCTAAAATCGACATTTCCCCCCGTTGTTCCCATAGACGGATTATTTAGGGAAAACCTCCAAAATGGATGGATATCGAAATCAGTAAATAAAACAATGAAAACATAAAGCGATGCATTATTATTTTTTCTTTTTCCTAAAAAATTACTAACTTGGCCGAAGGAGATAGGATACAGTGTGTGTCAACAACCCCTCCCTTTCCTACCTATTCCCTTTCGTATGTCAGTATAATACATTACAGACTTGAAAATCCTCAAGTCCGTCACGTATCCATCATATAATCCTTGAGTTAAGCCCTTTACTTAAATATATCAACTTTTGATCGACATTTGAAGACTATTGTATAGAAAAATGTAGATGAGCAAACTTTCACTCTTAATTTAAAATTCCAAAAGGAAAAAAAGACTAAAAGGATTTTTGGTTTTTTCCTCCCCAAAGGATCCAATTTTGTTTTTTTTTTTTAAGGAAAAAAAGAGCACCAGAATCCTTTTGTTACTTCCTCCCCCCACAAAATTTTTTGACTTTGGGAATATACAGATCCTAATTAAAAAAGGTGACACAAACAGCGCATGAGAAAGGGCTCAGATTATAGATCACAGACAACAGGAACAATTCCAATTTATTAACTATTCTGTCATCCAGTCCACATATTATAATAAGTCTATCCCACAAATTTTTTTGGTTCGCCTTTCTCCCCCAAACCGTCATACACTGTACTACTCTCTCCCGATTCAATACTGAGTCAACACGGGTCCCTACACATAAATCTCTCAGGTACAAGGTTGCCCCCCGGCCGCGCCGCAGCTTTTTTACAGATAAGCAAGTTTTAGTGTCGTTTATGCTCGCTTTCATGTTCGTCGCCCCCTTAAAAAAGTTTTTTTTTTTTTCCCCCCAATTTTTTAATTTTGCTTTTTAAAAAAAAGTTTTCGCTTGTTGTGAAAGGCTCTACCTTTGCTCCCCCCCCCCACTGGATTTCTAGTAAAATATGAAAAGCAAGGGGGTCCCCCTGTTGTTAAAAAAAACTAACAAGACATATCAACGAGTTCACCAACAAAATCTCGTATAATCAAAGCACAAATAAGTGTTGTTAGCCTTCAATGTATGGGGTTTTCCATTCTCTCAGGCAGGTCGCATAGCTTAATGTTTTGCCTTTTTTTTTTTTTTAAATTTAAAACCTTTTTTGGTATGCCATTGGCCTTTTAAAAAAAATTCTCATTTAATGGCCCCTTTTTTTGGACTAAATCGGGGTCCCCCCCTTTTCTAATTTTTACATAGATTGTGCTCTCTCCACATCTCCTACGAGCCCCTTTTGTATCGACACCATTTGCGATCTGCTCAAATTGCCTAGATATATTATCTTTACCCCATAAGAGGGTAAATTGTAGAAAACTTTAATAGGAAAAGAAAGTATATATCACCACGATTATTGCCCCCCAAGGATAGATTTGCCTAAAAAGAGTTTTTTGGGTCCCCCCCTTCGGACGCAGCCCACAAACAAGACAACACCCCAGCAAAAACACCATAACACTATTCATTTGTGTTGTGCCGGGAGAGAGAGGAGGAGGACTTTTACTATATCAGTGGCGGGTGGTTCCGTAACCATAAAAAAACGACTGAATAACCCATCCAAAATCTGTCGCAGGCAAAAAAAAAAAACCCCCTGAGAAGAAAGGCCCGCGCTACGAGAGGAATACGCAGCACGGTGGGACAGGGCCCCCCCCGCCCCCTTGAAACAAAAAGATTTTCCCCACAAAAAAAAGGGCAGTCGGTCCCCCCCTTGTTAAAGGTTTTAGAAATAAGGGGAAAACGTAAACCCGGGCCCCCAGCAAAATTTAAGGGGGGGCGGGCCCTCCTCCGGCCCCAACGTACCTGGTCTAAAAATTGTGGGGGTGGTGGAAGGAAATCAAAAGAAAGTACACAGAAGAATATATATCAGTTTGTCAATCTGATAAATAATTTTCCTATTCTAATTTTTTGGATCTAGTCTTTGTCCATCCTTTCTTTGTCTTTAGAACATTTTGTAACCCCACCGCTCGCGCTTTCTGTGTATAAAGGTTATTCTCTCCAAAGCCCCAATTTTTTTTCAAAATCACACCTCATTTGTCGTTTAGATTACTGTACTGGTGGGAAAAGGTGGTATACACGTGTCTCAAGAAAAGGTTGGGGGCCACCCCCTGTCACAAATTAATACCCACAAACAACCTTTACGTTTTTTTTTACATATTTGAGGGGCCTTTTCTAATATAATTTTTGAATCTAAAAAAACAGTCCTAAAAGGAGCGCATAGCTACCGCTTTAACCTATTTTCACCGAAAAATAGCATTATTAAAACAAAAAAATCCCAACCCTACGAGGGCATACTTTACTCTTTGTTGAATACGGTTAGATGCCCCCAAAAAGCGTTAATTATCTATCCATGCCCATCATAAAAAAAATGCATCATAGATATATCGCTCCCGATTTTTTTGTCCCCAAAAACCATCCCAATGGAAAAACTAACTCCCCCCCCAAAAACAAAACCAAAAAAGGCCCCCCACACGCTCTCTCCTTCCGGCTTTGACACACAGAAGGGAAGAAAATGGGGTCTTCTTCTTATGATTGTGTGGGGATCAATACATGAATCCCCCCCGAACCAACTTGGAAAAAAACGCCAAAAAAAAACACGGGTTTCAGATCCAACGGAATAAGTAATCCGTGGAGAAATGTTGCAGTTCATCCGCGTCATATTAGAGCTGGCAAGTCTTCCATTGAAAAACCATTTTTAAGCGGGGCGAGGTTACCTTGGTTTAAAAAACTAGGGTTGCCGGGAGTTATTTTTGGTATTTTTATGTGAGATACTTGCACTTTTTCACTGTGAAAAACACGGTAAAAATGAAGTGGTATTTATATGTTTCTCACTCACCACCGATGACTGACACGTGGATCCCACTAACTCAGAATATGTGGCTGGGGTTTGAAACGGTACGGGACACGTGGATAGTGTTTCCGTTTCCCGAGGTGAGGGATTTAAACCTTTTCAACTAGATTCATTGAACATCCCTTTTGGCGGCACACGACTTGAATTCTTCCCGCGCACGAGTTGGGAATAATTTGGGCATTGTTAGTCTAGCATCCGCACTCTTTGTCGTGCGCACACTAGACTGGGGGGACATGATGACGTATAGTCTACACCGGGTCACGGACCCGATTAGTAAACAATACTAATATTTAAGCCCGTTACGCGTGGCCCAGATTCATGACAGTTGGACTACCAACTGGATGGCTTTGGCCCATAAGGCCCAAGCCCAAAACATATTTATGGAACGGATAAAGGGATATCTTCTAAACAAGGAAGATATTCACTAGTAATATCCGATATCGGCGGATACGCCGTAGAGTAAGGAACAAGTAACCTTATCGGTTACATGCCTATAAATAGAGGGAACCTTAACCCTCGCAAAGGTACGATTCATAAAGCGATCCTAACTCTTCTCACAACCCTAAAACTACGATTACTTACTCTCACGCCGGAGGATAATCGGGGGAGACAATCCCTCGATAAGCCTAACGGTGTTTGTTTCTTTCTTAGTGCGCAGGTCTCAAGCAATATCAAGCAATTGATACGAAGGAAGGAACCCAAACAAGGAACGCCCAACTTTTGTATCAACACATATAAAGAACCGAATTCAACAACAATCTATCTATACACTAAATCAAGATAATTTCTAAATACGTGTCACAGATATAGACACAACACGTATGCAAAATATGACGTGTCTCATTCTCCTCAAATTTCTCCCCCTATTTTAGATTTCAAGCGCTAATTCAGTCATTCCTCCCTATTATCCTAAAACTGAAACTGGCAGTTTTAATCAATTCAAAACCATCACACTTCATGTCCTCAGTTCCTCTTTTTTAGAAAAGAAAACAGATTGCGGAAGGTAAATTGATGGAGTGTTTTTTGTGTGTGTGTGTGTGTGAACTGATGTATGAAGTATAATTCGTCAATTGGCAGAGATTGAAGGTCCGTTAAATTGGTACTAAACATATACCCTTTTTTTTTAATTAATCATTGGTTATTCGGTTGAGATTAATTGAATACGAATCAGAGAATATAATTTGTATCAACTTATTGATATTCGCTTGATTTTTGTTTTGTCTACAGGTAACTCTTCTTGACAACATCTTTGACAAAATAAGGTAATTTTGCGGATTTACTATTAATTGCTTATGTTATTGATTTCGTTTTACATGTAATCGGTTAATTTAATTACACTGTAAGAAGATGTGCATAAAGTGTTTGTTGAAATTACATACTGAATTGTAGCTTTTTTCAAGTCCAAAAGAATTACATACATGTTAGTGAACTCTGTCATTTTGCTAAACAAGTTAGTTGTCATGACTGCTAACATGAGTAAAGATTAGCATCTTGGAAGACTTTTCTCATGTAATTTCTATTAAATTATGTGTAGATTTACTGGTTTCAGAAAAAAGTTGAAGACAGACAAGTGGAAGAATAGAATGGGTAAGTTGCATTTTTCTTTTAAAGAAATCTGAACATAAGTGGTATTGACATAATCACATAAATGATTATGATCCTTTGAACATTCAGAGAGGTGCGCATCTTGAGACATTTACTTATAGATTGGTTGATCTAAGTTATGTTAGTATTGCTAAAAGCATATTGTACTATGATAAGCAAATGGTAGGAATGACACGTTTCAAGCAAGATTATTTGGATTGGTTGATCTAGGTTATGGTATTATTGCTTAAAGCATACTATTTGGATTAACATTGACATGTTTAAAGCAAGATTATTGTTTCTTTATCTGATCTTAACAATTGGAGTTTATTTATTGATCCAAAATATGTTGCACAAACTTTATATATATATAAAGTGTTGTATGTTTACTAGGAGCGTACATGTTCTTTCTCTTACTGAACTACTCCACATCACTCATGTAGTTGTAGCCTTGGTAAGTGAAATACATTATAAAACAAATGAGTAGTTTTGAGTGTTTGCCTTAAATTGCGTATCTTAACGAAAATGTGTACTTAAAGTGAAATAGGTTGGCCCAAACGAAAGTGAAAAGACTTCTAGCTCATAGTTCAATTGGACATGTAAGTTATACGAAAAAATCCCATGAATGGATACGGTAGAGGAGAAAGTGGCCGGCGGCGGTGTAGACCTGCTTATAATTTTAGGAGACAAGTCGTTTAAATAAGCAATCCCAAACACCCCTTAAAGTGCTTATTTAGTCAAAAAACGTGAAAAAAACGAAATTTTTTTTTTTGTCAAAAGTATATCACAATGCATATCTATAGAAAGATAATTAAATGCTCATCGCGATGGTATAATTATTTTCGCTTAACGATTAACGGTTTAAGAGATAATTAAATTATAAAAAATGGGTGAAATATTAAATGCTTTTAATCTCAACCATTGATTTCTTTTTAGATGGATGGTGGGGATGAGTCCCTTGGTATGTGAGGAATGTTTGGTTTTTTAAATAACTCAGCTCTTATTTTTATATACATACGCATATTTTTGGATTTTGATTTTTATGTGTCCTATGTTAATACTAAGAGTACGTGTTGTAAATTTAGAGGTAAAATGACGACAAATACGCACTCGAAACACTACAAAACAAGTGGGCTAATGATACGGTAGGAATCAGTTGCAAATCCGTTTACTGACATCAATCGTCTTTCATATCCATGTAAAGAGAATAGTAAATTAACTCGCGTAAAGTGAAAAAAAAAACCTAATTAAAGATATTGTTTTTAAACGGCTACTTCATACGACACCACCAAGTATAGGGACGGAATTGATGCAGAACGAGGAACACAATTTTTTTAGTTCGGGTGCATTTAAAAAAAATCGAACTTGTTTACAAAAATTAACACCACACCGAACAATTGTCCAAAAGACCTCTAGGACCCACCTTTGTTCCTTTCATGAAAAGGCAGACAAAAAGATTTGAGCTTCGATCGATGCAAACTTGAATTGATCATAATACAATTGGATTTGAACTTCCTATTCCTATAAGCAGGATAGAAGTTTCACCTGTTCGACGAGTGTGCATTTTCTAAAGAGTTTGGTATATATATATATATATATATATATATATATATATATTAAAAAACAAACCAAGCTACAAACAAAGGCAGCTCGCTACATCAACAAGCTGATTAAAATAGCGAGCCCTTGGAAAAAACTTGGACAAAAGAAAAACTTACAAATTAAAGAGACAAAACAAAAACAAACATAAGACCATATCAGTGGTCACACACGAATGACAAGAGGCTGCCACACAGTATATATTAGTGAAAATGCAGCAGGTTATTCATGTAGCAAGGACTATTCATGTAGCAAGGACCATCAGCAGTTGAATCAAACACATTGCATCAATCTTTGAACATATTACACTGGCATATTCTTTGCTGTGTTGGGATCATGTAACAATTTTTCCCAGTCCCACGACCTTTTTTTTTGCCCGTCTCGAGATCCACCGGAAACTCTTCAGTTGAATATCTTGAACTATCTTGTTTTCACTTGCTACTTTATTACTAAAGACCCGATTGTTGCGTTCTTTCCAAATGAAATAACTTGTTACCCACACCACCACTTGCCACCACTTTTTATTCTCTGCTGATTGTGAATTAAAGCCATTATGTTTTAGTAGCTCGCCTATTGTAAACACATCTACATTCCCACCTTTCCACCATATAAAGATTTTCGACCAGACACTCCATGCCATATTGCATAATAACAGGGAATGATCAATCGTTTCCACATTATCATCACAACAAGGACATAAAAGTGTATTCAAGTCAATACCTCTTTTATCTAACTCGTTATGATACGACCCGGCTGAGGTAGTATCGGATAGATTGCACCCCTTTTAGCGTGTGCTAGCTCCGCAAGAATTAAGAGGAAAAAGAGACAGATAATTGACTTAAAACTTGAATAATTTCATTGAACGCATTTGCTTAAATAGACATGACTCAAACCCTAAATACCCTAACTCACAGACCGGGCTTAAGCCCAAACACTTATTCTTGACAAAACATAAAACGACCCAAACATAAAACATAAAACATAAAACACATGATAGATGGCCTAGCCCATGACGAAATCATTATGCCAAATGGGCGCAGCTATTCCCGTGGCCGAGGCGTCGGCTTCCACAACAAAGACTTGATCAAAATTTGGAAGACTCAAAATAGGGGCTGTAGATAATAGATTTTTGAGCCCTTCAAAAGCTGTCGCCTCTTGCATTCCCCACTTAAATCCCTCCTTTCATAAAAGGCCAGTTAATGGAGCAGCCATCGTCGCGTATCCCTGAATAAAACGACGATAATACCCAGCAAGCCCTAGAAACCCTCTCACTTGACGCTGAGTGGTAGGCTCTGGCCAATCGCGAACAGCCTGGACCTTCTTTGGATCCATCTCTACACCGCGCCTAGAGATGATATGTCCTAGGTACTCAAGGGTCTCAGCTCCAAATACACACTTGGAACGTTTCACAAAAAATTGGTGCTCCTGCAAAAGCTGAAAAACACACTCCAAGTGCGCAAGATGAGGGGCCAACGTGGTACTATAAACCAATATGTCATCAAAAAAAAAAACGATCACAAATTTACATAAGAGAAACAATTTTTTCCAACTTCCAAACACTATAAAGTACTAATTTAGGTTCAACCCTAAATCAAATTATCATTGGTGTTTCTAAAGATTGTATTGTTTAATCACAGATTCGTTTGGATAAGTTTTAAAGTTTTGGTTATTGAAGTTTCGTTTTCTTAATTGTCATATCCTTCTTAATTCTATTTGCCTTGATTTGTTGAATATAAGTTTAATCAATTTGTCTATTCAAGAAATACAATTGAAATGTTTGAGTGAATGTTCAACTGAAAATTAACAGTTTGAAGTTTCTGATTTTTATTCGAAGTAAGTGATTTAGTTTATGAGTTTTCTTTGTTAACAGTGTGTTCAGCTGTTCACTATGTTGTATGTTGATTGTCAAGAAACAATGTTGATCAGATGTACTAAGGGCATCATTAGCAATCCTTTTGAATTTTTTCTTTTATCTATATTGATTGTCAGCAAACAATGTTGTCTTCATTCCCTCCTTTTCACAAAATGTGAATCAAGAATTGAAGGTCATAGATGCATTAACAATAGCAACAGGTAAATTTACTATTCTTCCCATGTCAGTGCATGCATATGTTGTTAAGAAAGGGTTATTCATGAAGTTGCATAAAACTTTATTGCGTTTAGATGTACGAGAAATTTCGATCTATGAATTTATGAATGGGTCAAACATTTGGTTATCTTTACTCTATACTGGGTTAACTTGGTAAAGTCATGAAATTAGCGTAGAATGCAGCGAAGGAAAACGGCCCGATGTATTGAAATGCTCAAACGGGCAAAATTTTACTAAGTGTTTTACTGCTTAAATCCCTATAAATCAATTTCATAAATAAGAAGCTTATATTATTAAATATATTATTTGTAAACATAACTGAAGCACTCATAATTTGTAAAAAATAAAAGAGACCAATGTTACAGTTTGTCCCATTACGATATGCACAAAAAATGACCAGGTTTTATCTATTTTTGAAGATCAAGTATTATGTTGTATTGTGTGGTAGGGACATTACTTGAAACCTATGTAGAAAGCATATTAAAGATGGAACTTAAAATGGCTACTCTTAAACTATGTTGACTTACTTGCTCGTGGAGTTGGACCTCGGCTAGAAAATTAACTCAAATAGTCAAATATGTTGAGTTCTTTGCACAGTGGTGACATACACTAACCTGAATCTTACATACTAGAGGGACTAATAAATTACAATCTTGTACAGAAATGGTGACTTTTTGTTTCTCAGGTTTGATCAGCATGTACCTGGTTTATTACCTAAAGATATTCCGATAATATTCAGTTATGCTTTTATTCATTCATTGCATTCGTTCTTTGATTTATCTGTTGATTACTAATATCAAAAGTAATTGACAGATGATTCACATATCATATCATTATCTATAGATCTGAACGTGTTGGCTACGTGCATCACTATTTTCATTTACATTTATTTTCAATTTATATAACTTTTAGCACAAACATGAATTTTGGCTTTATCGTATAGGTGGTGTTCTTTAACCTCTAATTGCAACTATTTTGTATTTCATATCATTGCTCAGCTTCTTTTTGAAAGATTAATTCCATTCATTGCTCTTGCCGTGAGGGGTTGCATATTGATTTATGATAGCTTTGTAAATTTGATGAGGAACGAGCTGGAATGATAGTTAGTCCTACTCGTCCTAAGATTCACTTAACCAACAACCCAATCAATTTGTAGCAACAAAGAGAAAAGATCAACTGGAACAGTTGATGGTTCCAAAGACGTCTTGCTGAAGAGAAATTGATCCATTGACTTCCATTTCAGGTATTTTGCAAACTATTTTTAGGACTTTGAGGTTAATAATACTTAATATATTATGTTATTTTCATCTATTGATTAGATTGATTGTAATGTATTATTTGTGTCCTTTTTGAAGATTATGCTGAGGTGAGCAGTTAATGTGACTTATCAGCGAGCTTATATGAACCAGTGAGGTTGGAGCTACGTCTGAAGATTCGAAGATGCTGATATGGTCTTTCACTTACTGAACTAAACAAGTTAATTACTCGCAAGGTACTGACTCTCTAAACTGACCGCCTGCATGACTGCCTTAATTATATTTATCTAATGTTATTAGGTTGATGATCCAAATACAACATTTATTAAGTGATCCTGTTTATTGAGGTGGCAAGTTATAATCGTCTAATGTTACGAAGTTGTGTATCCACGTACTGATTTAAAGTTGTCAAACTCAAATGTGTGAATCATAGACAATATGGAGTAAAATCAGTCTTAATTGTTACAAATGTCTATTATTTTTTTCGTTATCTGTATTTTATTAATATATAGCAAGGCACGTGGATAGAGCTAAAATAAGTATGTTATTTCATCTTTCTATGTCACTTGGTAGAGATTTAAAGATAGGTTAGATCTTATTCAGTTTACTAACAACATTCACTGAATCCGTAGATTCCTATTAGTCTGCTTCTTAAGCATTGATTCCTAATTTCCTAACACACAATTAGATCATATCCATTCCAAGAAGAAAAAAATAGTGAAGTGTTGCAGCTCGAGTCTGAAAAGTCAACAGGGTTATACGTCATCTTTGATGTCTTGGGTTGTAAAATTATACCACATATTATAATCTATGGTTTATGCTTATTCAAATATATGAATAAATGAGGCTTACAACCCAATTCCTAGAATAGAAACCAAAGAATCCTTGGGGAAATTAAGGAACAAATACGTTAAGAAGCAGTCTCTTAAATATGAACAATTTCTTAAATAGCTTTATTCCAAATTAGTTTCATAATGCAAGTATAATTAGCGCATTAATTATTTACATGAAATTAAAATTAATTAAAAAATTGGCTTTTGGGTCTAAATGATATAATTTATTTCGACCTTTTATATATGGGAAGTGATACTTACACCACACTTTTTGATGCACACGCCACACTTATGCATATATCATGTTGTAACTTGTGCATTAATGATTTGATATTGTGGTGAAAGAATCAAAAAGTGTGGTGTAAGTATCATCTCCCATTACATATAACGTGTCGATGTAGCTACCTCTAAATGTTGGAAGGAATCCCAATATTTACATATTTCTGAAGCGCACAAGAGAACGAAACAAAGCAAACGTTAATGGAGTTTTCGCAACAAGAACAAGTCTAAGAGGAGCAAGAAATGGAGGAAAAAAACTGCAAAAACTAATCAAAGAATGGATCACTTTGGATGGAATAAAAAGAGAAGATGTAGCAGCCTTGGAAGAAGCCGGCCTTCCTATGACATTCTGATGAACAGAAACTGCCCCGTTAACTTCAACATTAGGTATTTTGTTAAACTTTTTGTAGGACCTGGAGGTTGATATATTATGTTAACTTACCTCACTATAATCTGATGATTACATTGTACGCCTTGAATTCTGTGTGTTTTTGCATATTGAGGTTGTGCTGAGCAATTGATGTGACTTAAATAGTGAGGTAATGGCGAGGTTGGAGATACCTTTGAGGATTCGAAGTTGGTGATATGTTCTTTCCCTTCGTATCTACACAAGTTAATTACTTATAATGCACTCTCTGAACTTAACTACATGTATGATTAGGTTGGTGATCCAAATATATCTGTGATACTTTTTATCACGGTGGCGAGTTATAATGGACCATGACTTTATTCTGCTTGCTTAAACAAAGTTATAGAGTATGTTGGTTGTTGTCTTTGTTATTTATGTTGTGGCTTCTGGCATTTATCATATACTGTTTTAGGCTTTACAAATCACAATGGGTGGATAGTTTTGGATATTGTCGTACATATATTTAAAGGCGCCTATTTATCTTTAACCTGCTCTAAGCTGCAACATGCTTGAAGATAGTTAAGTGAAACACATAATGCAATTAGGTGTTAATTGGATATTTGATTTTGAAAATGGTTATCTGATTTGAAATGAATAGAATTAGATTACCACTTGTAACAAAACAGGTTGTAGAAGATTGTTTCTTGGTGCCTCGACTACTTGGAAATTGTACAGATTGTAATGATCTTGATGAAAAATGACACCCGAAAACTAATTATTTATCCCTTAAATATTTCATACGTAGTACTCCGTAATTATTAGATGGCCTTCTCAGACCCCTTTTTGGTCAACATTCCTTTGCCAAATTTTCTTATTGTAGAAAGAGCACCTACAAGATTTCTTATTGGAAAGGGTCACAAATTTATGAATGAGATTATTAGAGGGAGTATGTGCACGTGCTGGCTGTTAATGCAACACCAACAAATATGGCATCGCGTCTAGCTACTATGAGTGATTTTTTTGCTTGACAATTTGATCTTACTGTGATATTATTGAGGTGGTGAGTTATAATGGATCGAGTCACTTTCTCGAAAATCTTCTTGTAACAAGTAAAACAAACTGAATGCTTCCAAGAGCCACCTAAAGTAGCATTTTTTTTTCTTTTTAATTTATTCATTAAAGAATGAGGAGAATACCACATAAGTTTAGTTAAAGCGTCAATATGTTTTTGGATGGAACCTTTAATAAGCAATTGCAGGTGCCGCCAATTTATATTCAAACCAAACCTATCAAAATCCGTTATGTTTGGTTTATACTCTAAATATTTCTTCAGTTCTTAAGTTTAGTGGGGCCGTTGGATTTAAAATGCTAGGTTTCATATGTAATATATCGTATTTTAAGAAACCCTTTCTTCATATAGTCCATTGATTTTTTGTTCTACAAGTACTTTTAAAACTTGATTGTTTATCGTTTAAGTGTCTTCTGCAAGATCAAAATGGTAAAAATGATTTATTGTGAACACTCTAATTGTTATTACATATGAATTCTCAAACACGTAACCAAAACATCACGTTATTGTTTTGACACCTTTAATATTTCCCGTTGCAAAGCGTGTGCATTTTGCTATAATTATAGTATGATCTATTTGCTGATAACCGGGACACGATTCCGCATGAGTTATGTGACAACCCGTAAATTTCCCTACAAGTTCTATTCGGAGAAAAGATCATTTATGTTGAGTTTGGTATTATTCATGAGAAACTAGACGTATTCATATTCATTTTTATCGGAAATATTATTTTGAGCGCATTAGTGTTATTCCCGTATCATGAATCTTCCGATTTCTCGCTCAAAAGAGCCCCGAACCTTATATTGGGAAAGATATCGCAAATTACAGCTTTGGTCCCTGAGGGCGCACTAGGGTTTGCTAGTAGTCCCCATTTCACCCACAACTCACCATATATATACCTAGTTATAATAAGATTAGGGTTTAATGTTCCCTTTCTTCTTTCTCAGCCGCTACACACACACACCACCCCACCTTCTTCTCCGACCACTGTTCTGACAAGTACTCCACCACCACCGCGAGTGGTATGTCACCTCCACCATCACCATACGCATCTTTCCATCCTCTATCTTTTGGTATACATTACGCGCCATGAAACCCACCCTAACACCTATTTCATTCGAGTTTCAGCCTCGAATCACCACTATTACCCTCTAATATTCTTGATGTTTTGATTCACAAGTTTCAATGATTCATCCGTGAGGGTTTTGGGTTCATTAAAGATAAAAACTAATAAAAACGAGATTTAGATTTGTGGGTTAGTATCATTCGTGGTCTGTTTGGTTCGTGGTCGCCATCAGTCGCTCCACCATCATACACCACTTCCACCACCACGTCATTCTTCTCGTTTTTCGTTGTGCTTATCGAAGGAAATGATAGATCGGAGCAAGAGGAGCTTGTTTGAGATGTGTTTGGAATCACACCGCTGTGAAGCCGTCATCGCCGCCACCATCTCCTTCGTCTCATTCTTTTATTCTTGTTATGGTAACCGTGAAATCCGTCTATCTC
>LBNU01030212.1:58861-71905 GCA_014162995.1 Artemisia annua | reverse complement strand
TCATATCTTTTCCTCTTAACCTTCTTATCATCACAATCTTGTTTTAAACTATCAAACTCTTTAAGTTCAACTTTTTTGATACCTTCTTTACTGCAAACAAATTCCTTATTCACAATTCTACCTCCATCTTTACTTTCATGCCCTCTACGAACAATAAAACCAGCTTCAGCAGCATACTTTTTGTACACCTTATAAACATCTTCGACACTATCAAACAAACTACCTTCTGTTGGTACAACTGCTTCAACGACAACAGGTTTATATAGCCTTGAATTTAATGTAAAAAAATCTGGCGAATTTACTTCATCATTGTCTTCAACATTATCATCAGCATTATCATCAGCTGATAAATTTAAATCATCAACAAGATCAATGCTTGCAGAATTATTCGTCATCAAATCACCTAAAAAATATATATACATTGAACTTTACAATCAGTAAAAATAAAAATTAAAAAATTATACTATCATAATAACAATCATTAACAATCTTAAAATATCAAAATAACTATCATTATATCATAATAAAAATCATAATATCAAAAATACCTACCATATAAACTTTATTAAAAACAAAAAAGATTAACTCAATAACAATCATTAAAAATAATAATATCAAAAAAATACCTACCATAACAATAAAAATAACAATCAGTATATAACAACAATCTTAATATCAAAATAGCTATCATTATATCAAAATAACAATCAGTATATAATAACAATCTTAATAACCATATTAAGTTTATTAAAAACAAAAAAAATTAACTTAAAAAGTTCAGAATATTAAAATAATAATAATAATATAATAATACATCTAATTTAACTTAATATCATAATACATAACATATAACAAAATTAATATCATAATACAATTTAAAAATACTGTCAAAGGAATAATAGCCACGTGCCAAATACACAATTGTCTCAAAAAATAAAAATTAAATATCATAATAACAAACAATCTTAATATCAAAATAGCTATCATTATATCACAATAACAAATCTTAATATCAAAATAACAATCAGTATATCATAACAACAATATTAATAACCATATTAAGTTTATTAACTCAAAATTAACTCAAAAATTTCAGGATATTAAAATAATAATATAATAATATAATAATACCTCTGATTTAACTTAATATCATAATACATAACATATAACAAAATTAATATCATAATACAATTTAAAAAGCAGAATAGCAACTAATGACCAACTGTCAAACGAATAATAGCCACGTGTCAAGTACACAATTGTCTCAAAAAAATAAAAATTAAATATCATAATAACAAACAATCTTAATATCAAAATAGCTATCATTATATCACAATAACAATCTTAATATCAAAATAACAATCAGTATATCATAACAACAATCTTAATAACCATATTAAGTTTATTAAAAACAAAAAAAATTAACTCAAAAAGTTCAGGATATTAAAATAATAATAATAATATAATAATACCTCTGATTTAACTTAATATCATAATACATAACATATAACAAAATTAATATCATAATACAATTTAAAAAGCAGAATAGCAACTAATGACCAACTGTCAAACGAATAATAGCCACGTGTCAAGTACACAATTGTCTCAAAAAAATAAAAATTAAATATCATAATAACAAACAATCTTAATATCAAAATAGCTATCATTATATCACAATAACAATCTTAATATCAAAATAACAATCAGTATATCATAACAACAATCTTAATAACCATATTAAGTTTATTAAAAACAAAAAAAATTAACTCAAAAAGTTCAGGATATTAAAATAATAATAATAATATAATAATACCTCTGATTTAACTTAATATCATAATACATAACATATAACAAAATTAATATCATAATACAATTTAAAAAGCAGAATAGCAACTAATGACCAACTGTCAAACGAATAATAGCCACGTGTCAAGTACACAATTGTCTCAAAAAAATAAAAATTAAATATCATAATAACAAACAATCTTAATATCAAAATAGCTATCATTATATCACAATAACAATCTTAATATCAAAATAACAATCAGTATATCATAACAACAATCTTAATAACCATATTAAGTTTATTAAAAACAAAAAAAATTAACTCAAAAAGTTCAGGATATTAAAATAATAATAATAATATAATAATACCTCTGATTTAACTTAATATCATAATACATAACATATAACAAAATTAATATCATAATACAATTTAAAAAGCAAAATAGCAACTAATGACCAACTGTCAAACGAATAATAGCCACGTGTCATTTAAAAAGTACACAATTCTAAATAATAACAATGATAGAAAAAATACTATCCGTATAACAAAAACGATATTAATATCAGAATACTATCCTTATATATTAATATTTTGATATTAATATCGTTACATAAGAATGGTATTCTGATATTAATATCGTTACATAAGGATGGTATTCTGATATTAATATTGTTACATAAGTTAATAATAAAAACGATATTAATATTAGAAAACCATCCTTATGTAACAGTATTAATAGAAGAATACCATAATTATGTAACAGTATTAATAGAAGAATACCATAATTATGTAACAATTTAATATCAGAATACCATCCTTACGTAACGATATAACGATATTAATATCAGAATACCATCCTTATGTAACGATATTAATATCAGAATACCATCCTTACGTAACGATATTAATATCATAATAGCATCCTTATATATTAATATCATAATAAAAACCAAAATAAAATATTAATATTAGAAAATAATTTAAAAATACAGAATAACAATTTATAAATGCAGAATAAATTTTGAAAAAGAAGAATAAAAAAAACGATTAATATCGTTTTAATAATATTAATATCACAATATATCTACTATGATATTACATGATAAAGTACCTTCAACAGCGTTTTTTGATAAAGAATGATGCAATAGATCAGGACCGATACAAGAATATTGATCAGGTAAATCCATTCAATAATAAAAATTAAATAAATATAGTTGAAAAAAATAAGGAAACAAAATATTATAATAAAAATACAAAAGATACGAAGATAATGACGTCGCAGGTTTGACAATATTTACGAAAATGCCACTCCGTATTATATAATTAGATCTAATCTCAACCGCTAATAAGAAAGGATCTACGGCCTATGTTCATCCGCACGTCCGCACTAAAACAAGTCATCCGTATGTGATCCTTTGTCTATATACATATATATATATATATATATATATATATATATATATATATATATATATATATATATATATATATATATATATATATATATATACACATACATATATATATATATATACACATACATATATGTATATATATACATATATGTGTATATATACATATATGTGTACATACATATATGTGTATATACATATATGTGTATATATACATATATGTGTATATATACATATATGTATATATATATATACATGTATGTATATATATATACATATATATATACATATATGTATACATATATATATTACATGTAGCTGAAAGTCTGATAAAGTCTTTTTATTGTATGCAATCTCATAAATTCAAATAACAATGTGTGTGTGTATATATATATATATATATATATATATATAATAGACAACCCAAGCCCAGCGTGTTTTTAGCAAGTACCACAAAATGACCCATTTCACTCGTTAATTTGTTATACATCTCTCAGCCTAATTTCGCCACCTTTAGTTTATCTTTTACTCACTGATACTGAGTCAGAGTGCAGTGACTAAAAGTAAGCTGTACGTTATGCAATAATGTATATAGCTATGAGGATTTTTAACAAAGTTGTTAAGATGATGAGTTTCTGAATAAACGTAGGCAAGGGTAAGTATCCAAAACTACTATCAATATCGCCAAGTAGACACACCTGGATGGACACTTGGGTTCACTTGGACTAACAATGAGATCATCTGGTCAATATCTGGTGCAATTGCAACGCACCGAGGGAATTGTTCTAACTTTAAAGATCAGATACCACATTCCTGTATGTCAACCCCCGAGATAGTTGATCTGATGCCAGACGCAAAGCCTCCTAACTCGCCCGAGAACTGTTGTCGTGGTGGTCTTCTTGCTGCATCGGCTATTAACCCTCGAGAATCATCTTCATCTTTTGATATTGTTGTTGGTAACATACAAGGAAATTTTTCGTTACAAATACCTGTGAATCTTACTTTACTGGCACCGGGACCTGGGTATACTTGTAGCCCTATTGAGGACACTCAACCAACGGTTTCTATTGTTGTAGGGGGGAGAAGAAAAGAAGAAGTTTTTAGTAAGATATCGTTCTAAAAACTAATATTTCATTTATGATTTGTACTATATTAATTTAGATAAGGATTGTTCTGGTACTGAACATAGGTGACAAACTGGGCATAATAGTAAAGTGGCAAGGAAACGGATCATATTTAGTTATTAAACCGGGCAGGCTGATTGACCCAATAGCATTTTGTGTCGACGTCTAGCAATAAGTATAAATAGTTATCATGTTATTTATACTTATAGAGATTATTAATATAATAATTCTGTGTTTTTCATTAAACGGTATAGGAGGTTGTACAAAAGCAACCAGAAATCAGCAGTTTGTAATTGTCGGACGTGGAGTAAATCATACAAGTATCCTTAAGTTATGTTTTGATCCCATTTTTGGGGTACAATTTAATGAACCTGTTTCTAATATGAAGCATCTATTGACAACACTTTCGTGGTTTTCAGGAACATGGAAATCAACATGCACATACTCTACTTATTTGGCGAACAAAAGACCAATATGCTGTGTTTCACTTTCAACATTTTATAGCCCAGAAATCACGACATGCCCTCAATGCAGCTGCGGATGCAGACCAGCAGACAAGAAAACATTATCCTGCATTAGGTAGGTGTGTTATCTAGTATCTTTACATCTTTTATAATAAATCCAGCTACCTGTTTTTAATGTCTATGATGTGAAATACAGCGGTTCTGACAGTTCAGAATTCGTTACTCGTTTGGACACCCTAAGGTGTACTGATCATATGTGTCCCATTCGAGTCCATTGGCATATAAAAACCAACTATATGGATCATTGGAGGGTGAAACTCACGGTCACGAATCTAAATTACAATAGAAACTACACTAATTGGAACGTCTTGGTTCACCATCCTGGGTTCAGTCAGCCTGCGACAACTTTTAGTTTCAACACTACTTTGCTACAAACTGCTGGCATCTCAGGTAAATGCTATCCGGAAACAACTTCAACTTCTTCTTATGAATCACAGGCCAAAATTATCCCTATTGATGATTATATTTAGCATCTAGTTTCTTATCTCAAATGGGTCAAGCAGGTGAAACAAAAAATTTAGCTAAAAGGGGAAGTGGTCAAATACGTTGAAAGCCGCAGAAAGTTATAAAAATGGGCAAAAACATGTTTTGACCAATCAACTCAAACACGTTTTCACCCGTTACCAGCACCCCCATCCCTCTTGCCACCTCTAACTTTATTCTCTTGCTTCAAGATCTATCTTTTCATCAGCTCATTTATTTGCAGATGATGTAGCTCTCTTTTGGGGTATAGACAACTATAACACTGAGCTATTGAACGCGGACCAGGATGAAGTGGGATCAGTCTCCACAGAGATACTTCTAGCCAAGGACCACAAAACGTTTACATTAAACAACGGTTGGGCTTTGCCAAGAACCATTTACTTCGCCGGTGAAAACTGTGTTATGCCATCTCCCAACACTTATCCAATGCTTCCAAACGATTCTTCTACTCATAGGCCTCTTGCTAGTCTCATCCTGACCATAATCATCTATCTTAACTTCAAGCTACAAAGAGTATGATAAGGTCAGCTGTAATAGTGTGTTAGGAGAAAATCTACATCGAAAATCCATCAAGTAATCAACCAAGCAAGATAACTGTTGGAAAATTGTTTTGTAAAATTAAAGGTTTAAAACTTTAGACAATTTAAATAGATTTATATGTTTTAACATATTGATATTGGTATGCGGGTTTGTGTTCTCCTTAAAAAGATCTTAGCAACAAGCTAAATAATGTCCAAATTAAAATAAAGTTACTATGAATGAGATTTCGTGTCTTAAAGTGAGACACGTCAAGCACAAACACTGGAAAGGGGAGAGTATCTCGCATTGCTTGGAGAAGAAAATAAAGATGTGTTTATATAGAAGTTCTAGTATCAAACATCAAAGGGTGCTGAAAATCAGATTTCTGTGCCAAAAAAGGTTCTAAGCTTGTGAACAAATACCAGCCACGCGACCTCCATTCTGTTTTCATAGACAAAAACGCAGTACCATACACGGTTTCCAAGCAAGCTTCAATCAAGAGCACACCATTGATCTTTTGTTACGATCCCACATCGACCAAGTATGGGATTGGGTGGTGGTTTATAAGTCTAGGTGTCCCCTTCTCTTACAAGCTAGCTTTTTGAGTGAGTTCTACACCTGGACTTATGAACCGATACGAGCCTAGTATGGGATAGGTTCATATCAATTGGTATCAAGAGCCAGCCCTACCGTTCGAGGTTCCAACACTCGGAGTGGTGGCCTGTGGAGTGGTGGCTTGGACCCGAAAGAAGGGTGCCAACCGTGACCAACACAGCCGTGACCAACGAGCTCGGAGTGGTGGCCTATGGAGTGGTGGCTTGGACCCAAAGAGGGGTGCCAACCGTGACCAACATAGCCGTGACCAACGAGGACGTTGGTTCTTCAAAGGGTGGGGTATTGTTACGATCCCACATCGTCCAAGTATGGGATTGGGTGGTGGTTTATAAGTCTAGGTGTCCCCTCCTCTTACAAGCTAGCTTTTTGAATGAGTTTTACACTTGGACTTATGAACCGATATGAGCCTAGTATGGGATAGGTTCATATCATCTTTTCCCTCTGTTTTTCTTTACCAAAAAAAAGAGCATACCATTTTTTTTTTGAGCAAAAAGAGCATACCATTGATTCTGTAATTTTCAAGGAATCGTGTTAAACACGAATCTCGTGCATTGACCTTTTACTGTTTTATTTTTATTAATTAGAGTCTATCTTTTACTGTTTTCTATTTGTATTTGATTTTATGTTCTTTATTTACTGTTAATTTATTTATTGTAATTTGATTTTATTTTAAAAAGTGTTCAGTTTCCATACAAGCTAACCAGACAAGACATCAATATATTTAACGTGAAAAACCTTCACAAAAACCCATTGGCACCAAATCAAAGTTTACACAAATGTTCTTTTCAATGCCAACTAAATACGAATAATCAACAATCATCAAGAATTAACGTTCTTTGCATCACAAATCAAAAACTCAAAATTGCTTGATAAAACTCTCCAGACGTTAGGAACTTCAAACCACCACGAAACTATTGTATCAGTAGGAAATTGCAGCAACAATAATGAACCCAAACAACAAAGAACTAATAGCCCAAACAATAGCCAACCAAATAGCAGCCAACAAAGTCTTGGAACAGCAATGAACACTTGGTACAACGGCAACTTAATTAACCTAAAACAAAAGAACAAAAACCAGAAACTGCATGGAATGACTCCTGTCTTTTAAGCTTAACACGAACTCGTATATTTGCTGTGAGTCTATGTTGGTCCCGTTTACACAATTAAATCAACTAGAAAGTTAATCTAAGACATGTATTATGGATTAATGATGNTTGGTACAACGGCAACTTAATTAACCTAAAACAAAAGAACAAAAACCAGAAACTGCATGGAATGACTCCTGTCTTTTAAGCTTAACACGAACTCGTATATTTGCTGTGAGTCTATGTTGGTCCCGTTTACACAATTAAATCAACTAGAAAGTTAATCTAAGACATGTATTATGGATTAATGATGTAATGAAGTTCTTTGATAAAAGAGATATAAGAATAAAACGTAAAAGCAAATAGACACAATATTTTCAACGTTAATTCTTATTAGAAATGAATCAAAGAATTATACCCAAGTGTTTGCGGAATAAACACTTGGGATTGAAACGACAAGTATGGTGTGTTTCTCCTCACTAAACTTGAGCTAAATTTAAGTGACAACTAAGGTACAATCGAGCTATCTCGAGTACAAGTATGTTCTTTGGAGGAGAAAAGGGTTTGTGAATGTCTAAGCATTAATTACACAAACTTAACTTTTCTCCTCTTTATGATCCTATTTATACACAAGTGTAATACATACTATTACCCAAGGGATTAAAGACTTCATAAGATAAATCTTAGAAGAGTTTGTTCTCTGTTAAAAGCAACCCATATTGGGTTAGAAGACAGATAACCTTTTTAGGCATAGGCTGGATTGTAGCCAAATAAGGAAAGTTTTACTTATAAAGTGATAAAACACTTTATTAAAGTAGTTCAAACTTCCCCCCCCCCAATCCCGCCTATTCTTCAGTCTTCAGATAGCTTTTCTTCAGTCTTCATAGTTGGTGAGGAGACATGGGGATTCAGTGAGCTATTGTCATCACTCACTAAATCCATCACCTTCTTCTTTGGCTTAGATGCCACTCACTGAGAGTCCGCCTCACTGAATGGAAAACCTTTCTTCGTTAGGCTTGTTCTAAGCATCCTGAAGATGACTCACTCAGTGACTGTTCACTCAGTGACTTGATTACGTTTAAGGGAATCTAACACTTAGGTTATTTTATGTTCAAATCCTAGTCAATAGGAAGCTTGGGTAAATTCAGTGACCCAACAGTCTCCCCCTATTTGGATATACAAATAGCCTAAGTGTTCTATGAGTCAGTGTGAGTGAGCAAAGGCCTTCTTCTCACACTGAGAGTATCTAAGTAAGTAATATTAGGACACTGATTAAACATAAACATTAATTTTCATTAATCAGTATTACAGTCCTAAAAGTAACAAAAGATACATAAGGGATAAGTGGTGTTGCAGATTTAGATGTTGAGCTTGTAGCCAAGAGCTTCAAGCTTTGTTCTCTTTGACCTCAAAACATTCTTCTCAGGGTGCCCTTCAATCTTGGCCCTCAGGTCTTGGCAAAACCTTATGTTCTCAGCAGACTTAATTGGAGAGGCCATCATGAAGTACATCAGCATTGCCTTGACCCCAGTATTGTCGATATCTGACCGTCTCTGGAAGGAGGGGTTGCCAAACCCATCAGTGAAACAAAGTCCTCTCTCAGGTTGTTCAAGGACAAGGTTGTTCACAAAGGTGACACCTTCAGGGAGTTCTCTATTACAATCAAGGCCAGGGACCTTGATCTCTGGTTCAGTTTCAACTCTTTTCCTTTTCCTTTGAGAAGACTGGGATGAGGCAGCCTGAATGGCTGAAGCTGAAGGTGGGAGCAAGGAAGGAATACCAAGTTCTTCATGCTTCTTGGCCAAGTTCTCATAGCGAGTCTTTAGGGATTTCATCAGGGTCTTGACACAAGCGTTGTTTTTCTTGACAATGATTGGACCCAATTCATCAAGTTCAGTGATCCCAAAGTCGGAAAACTTGAAGGGATCGTGAACTTCAAAGTGTCGCTTGTCTTGACCTCTGAAGACACTAAGAACCGCTGGGTTGGTCTTTTGATGGATCTTGACATCAGTGATGGGTTCAGGATTCAGTCTCTGTGTCATGATCCATGTGTATCGCTTAATGATTTTCTGTTTGACCTCAGCAGCTCTCATTAGTTTTGCATCCCTCCTTTGTTTAAGTGCAACAAAGGCAGCATCCTGAGCATGTTTGAACTTTTCACCACCTTCTCTTCCAGCAAGAACTTGAGGATTTATCCCAATCTTTTCGGCTTCTTCATTTACCACCTCAATGAGTGCCGCCTTATTTTTCCTTTCTTCCTCAGCATCTTCATGAGCTTGAATTTGCTCAGCAGTCAGATAGTATAAGACCCCGTTAATCTCATAAGGGACCTTTTCTGGCTCAGGCTCGGGCCTTAAAATTTTGGAAGCAGGGACAAGCTTCCTTGTTTGTTCAGGTTCCGTTGTGGTCATGATGCTTTTGCCCTTGTCTTGCTGACTGTTGAGAGGAGGCTGATAGGATGAGATTGGAGTGGCCTGAAGTATGTGCTCCCCCTCAGTGTGAGAAGGAGGTTCTTCTGAAGCAATCTCAGTGTGTTGTCAATAGTGTTGCAAAAATCGGCCGAATCGGCCGATTAATCGGCGATTAATCGGTAATCGACCCAGAACCTTGGAGAGAATTCCACGGAAATTGGCCGTCAAGAAAATCGGCCGATTAATCGGTAAAAAATCGCTAATCGGCCCCGGACCGCCTCAGTACCGATTCACGATTTTTGCAACATTGGTTGATATAAATAATGCATAAAAACGTTATTTATATTTTTCGATATCTCTATGTTTTGACGATCACAAAATGTAAAAACATTAAACGTAAGATTACTACGTAAACAAGCATTAAGTTAGTTTATATCATTTTTATCCAACTAAATCACTTAAGGTATGAATAAACAAGTACTTAATATATTTCATGATCAAAGGGGTATTTAATTAATTATTACAATGTTTATTAAATAATATAAACATATTATATATTTTTGAAAAACACTTTTGGTAATAAAGAAAAATGTTTAAATCATACTAAATATATGAATTCAAAATTTTAACCATAATCAGTTAGTTTTTCACCAAATAAACTTTCCCCAGAAAAAGACAAACAATCTGGCCGTTACAGGTGGGCGACCCCCTTAATTTTAAGGGGGCCGGCCTCCATTTAAGGGGGCCGGCACGCTCCTGTTGTCAGAAATGTTTGCCTACAAATACCACCTCAAACCTGGTATTTTACCTCACCTTTTGCACAAAAATTTTCAAATCCAATCCTCTCTAAACATCTTTCAAAACCCATTGATCATAAGTTTATTAATCTTTGTTTCAAGTGATTCAATCCCTCCTCATCCTTTCTCATCCAAAGTGCAAGAGAAAAATACTCCTTCAACATCAAGTTTAAGAAGTATTGTAGATTAGTAGTGTATATTNTTTACCTCACCTTTTGCACAAAAATTTTCAAATCCAATCCTCTCTAAACATCTTTCAAAACCCATTGATCATAAGTTTATTAATCTTTGTTTCAAGTGATTCAATCCCTCCTCATCCTTTCTCATCCAAAGTGCAAGAGAAAAATACTCCTTCAACATCAAGTTTAAGAAGTATTGTAGATTAGTAGTGTATATTGTGTAAAGCATTTGTGAAGTTGTGTAGTGCTTGTAATAAGTAGTTTTAGGTGAAGTAGAAGTTGTGTAGAGAAGAAGAAGTAGTGTAGAAGTGAAGTGGTGTGAAGTAGTGAAGAAGTTGTGGTGTGTACAAGTAGTGTAGAAGTTGTGAAGTGTTGTGAGATTGGTTCTAGCTAGAATTAGAACCCGACATCTAGCTTTGTGTCGTTAAATTGGTGTAAGCGAAAGTCGTGTAAGGTTTCTCCGCCACAAGGGAGTTTGTTGACATAGTGAAGAAAACTCTTGAGTAGGTGACTCGGGGAGTGGAGTAGGAACAAGGAAGGTGACCTTGTAGCCGAACCACTATAAATCCTTGTGTTGTGGTTTGATCTTTCTAACTCTATCCTTTCATTACATATATACTTTTATTATATTTGCGTAGTTAGTTAGTAACTCTATACTTTTTCATATAGTGCAAGTGTTGAATTCACATAAACTAAAATCGAAGTTTTTAAAACAAACTTGTTTTTATAAATCTTAAAACGGACGTAAAACTATTCAACCCCCCCTCTAGTTTTTCACAATTGGTATCAAGAGCCACGTCAAACAAGATTTTTAAAATATATTGTATTTTAAAACTTGAATCGATCTATGGAATTGGAAAAATATTTAGAAGGGCAATCTGTGCAAAGACCACCACTATTTGAAAGTGATGGATTTCTCTATTGGAAAAATCGATTTGAAACTTATGTGAAATCAAAGGATCTAGATCTTTGGCATGTTATTACTAATGGTGATTTTCTTCCTTTACAATATAATCCCGAAACTAAAAAGGATGAACTTGTTTCTTATGAAAAACAAAACGATGATTTGAAAAAGAAACTTGCTAAAAATAATGAGGCTAAAATGGTGATTTACAATGCGTTACCACGCAAAGAATATGAAAGAATTTTTATGTGTAATACCGCAAAAGAAATTTGGAATTCTTTACTAATCACTCACCAAGGTAATAGTCAAGTCAAAGATAATAAAATAGATCTTCTTGTACAACAATATGAACAATTTACGATTCCGGAAGAGGAATCGATAGATAATGCTTTTGCTAGATTTAACACAATCATCACAAGTCTAAAAGCACTTGATGAGAATTTTTCTAGCAAAAATTTTGTAAGGAAATTTCTTAGGACTCTCCATCTGAAGTGGCGTGCTAAGGTGACGGCTATTGAAGAATCAAAGAACTTATCAACTCTACAACTTGATGAACTAATTGGAAACTTGAAAGTACATGAAGTAATAATAAAGAAAGATTCCGAAATGGTTAAAGGAAAAAGGGAGCAAAGCAAATCAATTGCATTAAAAGCAAAGAAGGATTCTAGTGATGAAGAATACTCAACATCCGAAAGTGATGACGAAGAATATGCTATGACCGTAAGAGATTTCAAGAAATTGTTTAAAAGACGAGGAAGATACGTTAGACAACCATATGATGAAAGAAAGACATCACATAGAAACAAGGACGACAAGAATGGCAAAAGTGAAAGGAAGTGCTTCAAGTGTGGAGATCCAAACCATCTCATTGGTGAGTGTCCGAAATTGTCAAGAAGTCAAAATCACAAGGCCTTCGTAGGAGGAGCATGGAGCGATAGTGACAATGATGAAAAAGAGACAACAAGAGAATAAAAGTGTCACATGGCAAAGGCATCCGATGAGGTAAGTTCCGAAACCGAATACTATAGTGATGATAATTTCTCCTTAGATGAAAAAGACTTAGATAGTGAATATAGGATACTATGCAAAGTAGGACAAAAAGTAATTGCTAAAAATAAACTACTAAACAAACCAATAATCAACTAAAAGATGAAATACTTGAGTTAAAAATTAAACTAAATAATCTGGAAAAAGGTAAAGAAAGT
>LBNU01030212.1:38415-52921 GCA_014162995.1 Artemisia annua | reverse complement strand
AGATCATCCCCAGCTTCAAAAGTTTCTTCTTCACTGCTCTTGCTCATTTCATCATCAGAGTCAAGAACAGCCTGAAAAGTGGCCATAGAGTCAATCTGCAAAATAGGGTTATCCAGCTCCTCTTCATAAGAAGATTTGCCTTCGGTATGGTCAGGGCCTGACCCCTCAATTCCAGTGGATTGGGTTTTATCCACCTGGTCCTTAAGGTCAGTCCCTGAGGAATGCGCAACTCCATGGGGGTGGATGGTTCCCTATCAGCGGGTGCTTTGTTTCCCCCTGAGTCTTTGTCCCCAGTTGTCCCTTCAGAAACTGATGGGTGTTTCTCAGTGTCATCACGAGGAACGGTGAAAGGCACTTCCCTACTAGCGGGTTGTATGTTTCCCTCTAGATCTTGGGAAGTAGTAGTTGGGACCAAGGACACTGACTGTGATGTATCAGTGTCCTTTGTTGTCACCGAGGGTGTTGGAGCCTGGTCTTTGGGTGTCATATCAGCCTGGGGTTTTTTGTGCCTTTTAGGCTGTGTCTCTGAAGCCTTAGGGCCCTGTGCCTTTGGGTTGGTTTTTGGCACAGTCTTAGACTTCCCTCTTTTCTTAGAAGGGAGAGGTGGAGACACTGAGTCCGTTTGGTTGTTTACGGCAACCATATGGGTCGTCAATTCAATGTTAGAGACTGAGGATGGGTCCTTTAAAAAATTTGAAGGACTCAGGACTGCAGGCAGGAAGCCTAAAGCATAGTCCTGAGTGTAATTGCAACCCAGTAACGCTTGTAAAGCACATGAAAGAAACCTAGGGTATGAAACGTAGTTCACCCTGGTATCCTTCAGTAGCTTGGTTACGAGATCACCGTAAATGATCTCTCCAATGTCGACCTTTCTCCCTGCCATCAAACAGTGTGCCATCATCAACTGAACAGTGTTAATCTGCTCAGTGGATGAGTGGTTCCCGCCGAGGACCTGAATCACAAAAGTGAACAAGATCTTCCAAGCCACGGGAAAAGAGTTCTTTGTGACAGGGGTTTTGTTCAGGTACTCAGGTTTCAAAACAATTTTTTTTAACCCTGCTCTAACTTCATTAGAGTCAGGGAGAGCAACATAGTTTCCATTGTTGTAGTCCAGCCCTGTAGAAGAGCAAAAAGTTTTGTAATCCAGAGTAAATTTTCTGGCCCCATTTAAAACCGAAAAGCTAATGCAAAATTCCCTGAGGGGTCTTTGGCTGTTTGCATCAGTGGAAGTTTCGGGTCAAAGGCCACTGCAGTTGCCCAAAACNTAGTTTCCATTGTTGTAGTCCAGCCCTGTAGAAGAGCAAAAAGTTTTGTAATCCAGAGTAAATTTTCTGGCCCCATTTAAAACCGAAAAGCTAATGCAAAATTCCCTGAGGGGTCTTTGGCTGTTTGCATCAGTGGAAGTTTCGGGTCAAAGGCCACTGCAGTTGCCCAAAACTCCCTGAGGTAGTTTCGGTACTAAAAGTAGGGGGTGGAGATGAAAGCTGTTTTCAAAGGGCAATTGTATAAAAACTTCATGATTTGTTTGTAGGCGGGGACATTAGATGGTATTCAACATTGCCTACAACATTGTTTTTTTTAAATTGAACATCACCCAGAGTCAAATTTACCCATTGAGGCACAAGTTCGATTCCTTGGTATGTTGCCATTTTAGTCACAAAAGATTTTTAAAAAAAATTTAATGGCATATATAGATTACCAGATGGTCACAAGTTGAATACAACAAGATCGCTGTCGTGAAGTAATCTATATGATATTAATAAGATGATAGAAAAGATGGATATCTTTGCTAGCAAACTGCTTAACCAAGAAAAGAGATTTGAAAATAGCTTTTTGAGAACACACAACTTTGTTTGAAGAAATTTTTGCAGAGTTTCTTTTAAAATTTTGTGTGTGTGTTTTTTGTTATTGTGAATGGGGTATTTATAGAGTGGTGATTAAAGGTTTGGGGATTTCAAAGGGTTTTGATATTTTTGAGAAAAATATAAAGATCCTTTGAAGTCCGCATTTAATGTTGCCATTCCACTTCCCCATAATTTTCGCACCTGTTCATATGAACAGTTGCACAGTTCTGCAAAAGAGCACTTTTGCAGGGATTAAAATATCCCAAGATATTTTATGTGAGAGAAGGCAGTTAATGCCAAGTGGGATAACTGGTGATGATGTGGGGGCCCAAGATGTGGATGCCAGAAAGTTAAAAGACATATATTCCTATACTAAATAAGAATTCAGTTACCAACCTAGGACATTTACTAACTAAATACTTAGAGCATTTAGTTAAACATTGAATGCTTTCAGTGTGTCTTGGGCACCTTGAGGGAACGATTCATCAGTGAGTTTGTTTTGAGACATGTATCTCACTGAGGGTTATTCAGGGACCTTGGAGAGACAAAAATATGTTGGAAGACATTTACTCAGTGTCCTGACTGTCAATGTCCAACATGCCCAATTCTACTTTCAGTCTTGTGAAAGTGGGCTCATCCAGGGGTTTTGTCAAAATATCAGCTAGCTGATATTCTGTGGGGATGAAGTGTAATTCAATCTCTCCATTCATGATATGGTCCCTGATGAAGTGATACCTTATATCAATATGTTTGGTTCTCTGATGTAGGACCGGGTTGTTGGAGATGGCAATTGCACAGGTGTTATCACAAAAGATAGGAACACTTTTATAATGGATTCCATAGTCACTGAGTTGACTTTTCATCCACAGTACATTTGCACAACAGCCAGCTGCAGCTACATACTCAGCTTTAGCTGAAGACATAGCCACTGACTGTTGTTTCTTTGTACTCCAACAAACAAGTTTTCCTCCAAGAAATTGACAGGACCCTGAGGTACTTTTCCTATCCATATTGCAGCCTGCATAGTCTGAATCAGTGTATCCCTTAAGATCAAATCCTGAACATTTAGGATAATACAAACCAAGGTTTGGAGTTCCTTTAAGGTATCTCAGGATCCTTTTCACAGCAGTGAGATGTGATTCTTTAGGGTCAGACTGATATCTTGCACATAAACATACTGCAAACTGAATATCAGGCCTTGTGGCTAGGAGATACATCAGTGAACCTATCATTCCTCTGAACATGGTTTGATTCACTGATTTGCCAGTGAGATCAGGACCAAGATTGTTTGGAGGAACCATTGGGGTTTTAAATGAAGCACAGCCACTGAGGTCATACTTTTTCAGTGTGTTCTTGATGTACTTCTCTTGACTGATGGAAATTCCTTTATCAGTCTGTTTGATTTGAAGTCCAAGGAAGTATGTGAGTTCTCCCATCATGCTCATTTCAAACTGCTTTGTCATCAGTTTCTCAAACTGTTTACATAGTTTGTAGCTTGTTGAGCCAAAGGTGATGTCATCCACATACACTTGGACCAAGATCACATCTTCCTTTGTCCTGTAGATGAATTGTATGTTGTCTATTCTTCTTCTGACAAATTTTTTCTGGATCAGGAAGACTGAGAGAGTATCATACCATGCTCTAAGAGTTTGTTTTAAACCATAGAGGGCTTTCTCAAGCTTGCAGAGATGGTTAGGAAACTCATAGCTTTCAAATCCAGGGGTTGTTGAACATAAACCTCCTCTTTAAGTTTGCCATTCAGGAATGCACTCTTGACATCCATTTGGTAAACTTTGAGGTTCATGTAAGTTGCATAAGCAAGGAAGATCCTGATAGCTTCCATTCTAGCAACAAGGGCAAAAGTTTCTTCATAGACAATTCCTTCCTGTTGATTGGAGCCTTTGGCAACTAGCCTTGCTTTGTTCTTAATAACTATGCCATTTTCATCAGTCTTGTTCTTGAACACCCATTTCATCCCAATGACATAAACACCCTGAGGGCATTCTACTAGTTCCATGACTTCATTTCTATCAAACTGTTCGAGTTCATCATGCATAGCCTGAACCCAACGAGGATGTTTCATAGCCTCCTTGACAATCTTGGGTTCAATGGTTGATATGAAGCCAACAAACAGGCATTCATTGGTTGTGGCTGCAGAGAGTTTGGCAGCCATTCTTCTGGTAAGCATTCCTTCAAAACCAGGTTCACCAATGATGTTGACAAGCTCAATGTGTTGCTGCCTAGACAATCTTTCTTGAGGTCTGGGATGGGATTTTGAGCTTGTTGAGGCCTGATTTGGAGGTGGAGTGGGTTCAGGTGTAGGTTCTTGAGCTTCCTCACGGGTTTGATTATCAGTGAGTTCATTTTGAATGTTGTTTTCAATAAGTTCTAAATTCTCAGGTTCAGTATGAGTTATCTGATTTTGTACTTGTTGAGCTTCAACAAACTCACTGATGGTGGGATATGGAAGGTTGTGAGGGATGATGTAGTATGAGAAGTATGCATCAACCTGATATTGTGTGGAAGGATTGTTTTCAGGATGATATTCATCAGGAGGATATCTTGATGAATCATCAATTCCAATTTCTTCCACTGAGGAGTTTGAAGACTGAATGACTTCAGTGCTCTCATAAAGGGTTATGTGGTAGGTCTCCTCAGTGTGTTGTCTTCTTGTGTTAAACACCCTGAAGGCTTTGGAGACCTGTGAGTAACCTAAGAAGTATCCATCATCAGCCTTGGCATCAAATTTGCCTAGGTGATCCTTGTGATTATGAATAAACACAGGGCACCCAAATACATGAAAGTAGCTGATGTCAGGGATTCTACCCTTGAATATTTCATAAGGGGTTTTATGTCTTTTGACAATGATGGACCTATTTTGAATGTAGCATGCTGTTTTGACTGCTTCAGTCCAAAAATGTTTTGAGAGGACTGAGCCATTCAGCATTGTTCTAGCTGCCTCAATGAGTGTTCTGTTCTTCCTTTCAGCCACTCCATTTTGTTCAGGAGTGTAAGGTGAAGAGAAGTTCTGAGAGATTCCTTTCTCATCACAGAACCACTCAAGGTCCTGATTCTTGAATTCAGTCTCATTGTCAGTTCTGATTTGTTTGACTTTGATGTCATTTTGGTTTTCAATGTTCCTGACAAAGGACATGATGGTCTCAGCTGCCTGACTCTTCTTGGTCAGGAAGTAAACCCAAGTGTATCTTGAGTATTCATCCACTATAACCAAGGTATACTTCTCATGGTGAATAGACATTGGACTGATAGGTCCAAAGAGATCCATGTGGAGAAGATGAATGCAGCTTTTGATTGAGAAATTTTGTTTAGTTTTGAATGAGGCCCTATGGTGCTTTCCCTTTTCACATGCTGAACAAGGTTTGTCTTTGGAAAACGTCAGTGAGGGCAAGCCAAGAACTTTATTTTGTTTGGCTAGGTTGTTGATGTGTTTAAAGTTGAGATGAGAGTCTTTTATGCCATAGCCAGTTGATTGCTTCACTTGCCTTTGTAAAAAGACAATTTCCATTCTGAGCGAGTGTTGACATGTCTAGGACATAGACATCATCTCTTCTTGGTGCAATCAACACAACTTCTTTGTTGGCATTAAAGATGGTTCCTCTCTTATCATCAAACTAAACTATTTATTTTGCATCACATAGTTGGCTGACACTAATGAGGTTGTATTTGAGTCCATTTACATAAGCTATCCTTGTGAAAACTATACCATTGCAGTTTACTGAGCCATAACCTTCAGTGGGAGCTGATGAGTTATCACCAAATACTAATTTAGGTCTTGGTTCTTCTATGTATTTGTGCAGATACTGCTTCACGCCAGTCATGCTTCTTGAGCATCCACTATCAAGATGCCACACATGCTCCCTGGCATGTTTCTGCACACATAGTAAACTGAATTAGTTCTTTCTATTGACCCAATTCTTAGTGGGTTTGGGCCTCAAAGACTTCTTAAACTTATTAAAGGACTCATGATCAGTGGTGGAGTGAACTTTGCTTCCATAAATTGTGCATCTTGAGCTTGAGGAGGACTCAGATGACTGAGAGACATTTGTTGTCAGTCCTCTTCTAGCCTTGATGACATTATCATGTCCTGAAGCATCATGTGAAGGATCTCCACATATATCACAGCAGGGATACATAAGACAGTCAACTGGATGATGGTAATTGAAACCACAGTGTGTGCAGGGTTTAAGAGGCACAGCCTTTGGTTTCAGGGTTTGCTTTGATGTCGAAGCATACTTATGAGCCTGAGCTTTGTAGTTTGCTTGATCATTCAAAGATGTGACAAAAGAGAGATGATCAGATGTTCTGTGGTCTTCTTGTTTGCATATCATGTAAAACAGGATTCTGTAGCAGTTATCAATGGTGTGATTTGTGTAACTGCATAACTTACATCTCTTGAGTGGCTTCTTGGCGGACTTTGTTTTTGTTGTTCTTGAGGAAGCTGAAGCTGGTTCCTTATCCTTAGATGAGGTTTTGTCATTAGATTCCAGCTTTTCACTTAGCTTCCTGACAAGTTCAGCCAACTGATCAACCTTTGAATCAGTGCTGTCATTTTTAATCTCAATAGAGATGGAAGGTGTGGAAGCTTCAGTGGGAGTTGTAATTTGCTTGTTTTGTTTAGTGCTGGGGGTTTTCAGGATCGTTGTGTCTAGTCCCACCTTCTCCTTGGGAGAGTGTTGAGAGTAGACAAGAGGTCCTATGTTGGAACAAGGTTCAGCCCCCTGAAGCACTTTCAATGATGGTAAAGGAGTTTGGGGCATTGATTCAGATTCACTGACATCATCAGCACTGCTGGCATTGTCAGTGACTCCAAGTAACTCCTTAATGGCATGACTTTCAGGCATCAAGATCTTTCCAGTGTCAAAATTAGGCATATTGCCTTTAGGACTGGGTCTTTCAATCCAGTCCTTTGACTTAGGATTCATCTCTTTTGCAAGAAATGTGCCAGCAGGCAAGAAAATCCTTTGACTTGGAGTCCCTGCAGAGNTGATTCAGATTCACTGACATCATCAGCACTGCTGGCATTGTCAGTGACTCCAAGTAACTCCTTAATGGCATGACTTTCAGGCATCAAGATCTTTCCAGTGTCAAAATTAGGCATATTGCCTTTAGGACTGGGTCTTTCAATCCAGTCCTTTGACTTAGGATTCATCCAGAAATGTGCCAGCAGGCAAGAAAATCCTTTGACTTGGAGTCCCTGCAGAGGATTCAGGAAGTTGATCCTCTCCTATTACCTTCCTTTTGGTACTAGGGATGAGACTGACAGTTTCATAGACTCTAGGATTTTTCTTGGTCCAGCTTTCAATGACATCTTTTTCTTTCTTAAGTTCTTCTTGAAGAGCATGGTTTTGTTTTATAAGTTCAGTATTTTGAATTTGAAGTGTGACATTTTCAAGCTTAGCTTGTTTTAAAACAAGAAGTTCATCTCTACACTTATTTAATTCATATGTAAGTTTGTTAAACTTTGAAAACAGATTTAACATTTGCTCTTCAACATACTTAAGATCAACATTGATATAGTTCATATAAGAATGCCAATCAGATTCATCATCCATAGAAAGTAAAATGTTTACCTTTTTCATGGTGATGTTAACCCATTCGCCATTTCTGGCACTGCTTTTGCCAACCGCAAGCTTGTTGTCATCTGAGAGTGCCATCAGTGCACTGACATGAACTTCTTCTTCCTCTGAGGACACTTCTTCCTCATCCCAGTCATATGTTTCAGCAACTAGCCCTTTGTTTTTATTCTGAGCAGGTTTGGTAACTTGAGGAGACTGAGAGTTTGAGGGAGTAGCTTCAAGAAGAGCAAGCTTGGCTTTTGCTTTCCTATACTTTGCTTCAAAATCTTTTTGAGAACTTTTCTCAGTGTGGTTTTGAAAGTATTGAGGAGACTGAAACATTTTGGGTTGAAATTTGCCAGTTCCTGAGGAGTGATTTCCTGAAAACTTGTATGATGGTTCTGAAAGAGTTTTTGAGAAACAATCTTTAGCAAAATGGCCTCTTTTACCACATTTGTAACATTCAACATTATCATTTGGTTTTGCATTTGAAAAAGTTTTGTTTCTTTTGATAAAACGTTTTGAGTTAGCAAGGAGAGCTCTTTCTTGAAATTCATTTTGCAAATCATTCAAGTACTCCTCACTATTTCTTTCATCAGGCTCATCATCTGAGTTTTCTTGGTAGTCCTGCACAATACCATTAGAATAGAAAGTAGTAGATATGGGTGAATCAGTCAGGGGCATTTTCATTTCTTGAGCTTTCTTAGTATCAGGATATCTCCTTGTGATTAAGTTATCCTCATAGAGATATTTTCCAAAGATTTCAGGAAGCTCAAGATTTTGAAGGTTATTAGCATTTCTCATACCCTGAGAAAAGTTTAACCATTTCTCAGGGAGACTGTTGACAAAGCCAACATTGATCTCATGCTTAGACAAGGTGACACCATCATTGGTCAGTTCATTTAGGAGGGTCTTATAGCGGGTATAGGTTTCTGAGAGACTTTCAGTCTCTTTTGCCCTGAAAGTGTTGAACTCAAGTTTCAGGTCCATGACCCTGTTTTCCTTGGTATCTGAGGGACCTTCATAGCTATAAACCAAGTCAGTCCAAGTCTACTTGGCAGTAGGACAATTTATGACTGATTCCATTACATCGTCAGGAAGACATGATATAATGATGCATTTTAGGCGTTGGTCTTGGTTGACCACCCTCCTCTCATCTATAGTCCATTGACCTTCAGGTTTAACTAAACCTTCAGCTGTTTTTGGGATATATGGACCTTCATTAATGAGCTTAATGTAATAAGGTTCCATCCCATTCAGGTAGCAAAGCATTCGCTTTTTCCACTTGTTAAATTTACCAACTTCAAGTCGGGGAGCAGTAGCAGAGTAGCTACCTCCCTTTTTATCGACTAGTTGGGGTACATCATTTTCAGCCATTTTGGGATCTTGATTTTAAAAACTTTGAGCACTCTGTGGTTTTGAAGAAAGTTTTATAAACCAGAGACTCTGATACCACTTGTTGGTCCCGTTTACATAATTAAATCAACTAGAAAGTTAATCTAAGACATGTATTATGGATTAATGATGTAATGAAGTTCTTTGATAAAAGAGATATAAGAATAAAATGTAAAAGCAAATAGACACAATATTTTCAACATTTAATTCTTATTAGAAATGAATCAAAGAATTATACCCAAGTGTTTGCGGAATAAATACTTGGGATTGAAACAACAAGTATGGTGTGTTTCTCCTCACTAAACTTAAGCTAAGCTTAACTGACAACTAAGGTACAATCGAGCTATCTCGAGTACAAGTATGTTCTTTGGAGGAGAAAAGGTTTTGTGAATGTCTAAGCATTAATTATACAAACTTAACTTTTCTCCTCTATATGATCCTACTTATACACAAGTATAATACATACTATTACCCAAGGGATTAAAGACTTCATAAGATAAATCTTAGAAGATTNGTGACAACTAAGGTACAATCGAGCTATCTCGAGTACAAGTATGTTCTTTGGAGGAGAAAAGGTTTTGTGAATGTCTAAGCATTAATTATACAAACTTAACTTTTCTCCTCTATATGATCCTACTTATACACAAGTATAATACATACTATTACCCAAGGGATTAAAGACTTCATAAGATAAATCTTAGAAGATTTTGTTCTCTGTTAAAAGCAACCCATATTGGGTTAGAAGACAGATAACCTTTTTAGGCATAGGCTGGATTGTAGCCAAATAAGGAAAGTTTGACTTATAAATTGATAAAGCACTTTATTAAAGCAGTTCAAACTTTCCCCCCAATCCCGCCTATTCTTCAGTCTTCAGATAGCTTTTCTTCAGTCTTCATAGTTGGTGAGGAGACATGGGGATTCAGTGAGCTATTGTCATCACTCACTGAATCCATCACCTTCTTCTTTGGCTTAGATGCCACTCACTGAGAGTCCGCCTCACTGAATGGAAAACCTTTTTTTTGTTAGGCTTGTTCTAAGCATCCTGAAGATGACTCACTGAGTGACTGTTCACTCAGTGACTTGATTACGTTTAAGGGAATCTAACACTTAGGTTATTTTATGTTCAAATCCTAGTCAATAGGAAGTTTGGGTAAATTCAGTGACCCAAGAGTCTACAATCATACAAGCTCAGGTTTTAATGCAGCCAACACGTGTATATTTGGCAGCAACCGAATCAACAAAAAATAATGGCAGTAGCAGAAAATGGTGGAGTATGGTTTAGTAAAACTTGCTGCATGTTTGTTTTTTTGTGTATATCTGTGAAGAGAAGTTCATCCCCTTTTATACACTTTTGGCAGTGGTAACTCACGTACCGAGCTTTACTCACTGATATTTAGTTGCATGAAAATAATATGTTAGTGGAATGGTTCAACAATCATGTATGAGAAATATTAGAAGAAATGAGAAGATGCGAAAGACTAATTCTTTGAACCAATCCAACCAAATATCCACGTAGGTTTTTCTAAAGCATCAAAATATTAATGACCACTTTATTTTACTTAACCCCTCACCATACTCATAATTGTAAAGTTACATCATTACATATAACCTCAATATTAATATCCAACAGAATCTTTGTCAATCTTAAAGGATGGTCCTAACCGTCCAAGTTGAAGAATATGTGTCGTGGTACGATTCACCCAAGAGTCCAAGACTGCGCTAAGCTAGAGGAATTTAAGAAACCACAAATGACTTAAGTTTTCTCTTCTTGGGTGGTTTTTTCCATCAGGTGTTACGTAATAAATATTATAATCCATCTAAAATAGTAACATAAGACTTAGTTCAACGTAACAAGACCTAAAATTACATTCGTCGTTTTTATTCAATTTTAATTACATCAGTAATACCTACTTTTCAAAATAGTTGCATCGATCGTCCTTATTTTGAAAAATATAAATCATCTGTGTAATAATCTAATAGTTCTTTATTATTATTATTATTATTATTATTATTATTATTATTATTATTATTATTATTATTATTATTATTATTATTATTATTATTATTATTATTATTATTATTATTATTATTATTACTATTATTATTATTATTACACGGATAAACTCTGTTTTCAAATAAAAGAATTTTTATGTAATTAAAATCGAATAAGGACGTCGAATGTGTTTCTGGGTAAATCATATATGAGTTGAGTTATTTCAAAAACCAAAGATTACTCACATACCAAGGGACATATATGGACCGTTGATTTCATTTTGATCAACGATTGAGATCAAAACAGTTACTACTAAAAAAATACACGGAGGGGCAATTTGGTAAAATTACAGGACCAGCAAAAAACGCACTATCCCTTTCATTTCGCCATAACTGCTCTCACCAAACACACACGCTAAAAACACACACTACACACAACAAAAACCGATCAAATTCTAGCCCTAATTCCACGCCGAATCTACAAATCTCACCGGAAAAAATGGAGGAAAGTTCCAAGCAATCTCCGACGAAGAAGAAGGATAGAAAAACGGTTAAAAAACCGGTTTCAGGTATACTCTTACACTATAAACCACTATTTTACTATCTCTTACTATCATATATGTTTGAAATATTGATGCGTACTGTTTATAGAGATTATATTGAAGATGTTGTGAATNCCGATCAAATTCTAGCCCTAATTCCACGCCGAATCTACAAATCTCACCGGAAAAAATGGAGGAAAGTTCCAAGCAATCTCCGACGAAGAAGAAGGATAGAAAAACGGTTAAAAAACCGGTTTCAGGTATACTCTTACACTATAAACCACTATTTTACTATCTCTTACTATCATATATGTTTGAAATATTGATGCGTACTGTTTATAGAGATTATATTGAAGATGTTGTGAATTTACACTGATTATTGAATGTTTATGGAAGTTATGGTGATTTTGTGAAGAAAAACGTTACTAGAAATTAGGTTTTCATAGTTAATAGATAGATTGAGTTGAAGTTGAAGTAAAAAAAACAGATTAGAAGGATTTATTGAAGGCGTCTTGTGCGGCTTAGCCGCAGAAGACGCCTTTGGTTTTGTAATAGGTGTCGGCTGCGGCTAAGCCGCAGAAGACGCCTTCGGCTTTGCAAAAGGCGTCGGCTGCGGCTAAGGTTGAGGCTAATCTGCAAAGGCATTGGTTGAGGCTAATCTGCAGAAGATGCCTTCGGCTTCGCTGAAGGCATTGGCTGCGGCTTAGCCGCAGAAGATGTGTTTGGCTTAGATGTAGACACCTTTGGCATACACATAGGCATATGATGCGGCTTAGATGTAAACGCCTTTGGCATACACAAAAGGTGTAGGATGCTGCTTAGCCAAATCCTACGGCTTTGGTTTGGATGAACGTGTACGCTGCCGCTAAGCCTTTGGCTTAGATGCATAAGATGACTTCATCTTATTGATGTAGAAACATTTCTAAATTGGAATGCCTTGAAATCCGTATCATATATGATATAGAAAAATATTTACTTATAGATAAGTTCAGTTGATATTGAGTGTATTCTATATCATATATGATACATAAATCAAACACTTAGATTCAGTTGATGATGTATGTTAATTGCTCTGCATGTACATAATTACTAAAAATATGTGTTTTAAAGATGTAGATAAAGGTAAAGAAAAGCGAGTTGATGATGTGGAGAATGTAATAACTTCATTGCCATTCTTAAAGACATCGACTAAAACAAAAAAAGATGCAGAAGGTACATTTTTTTGCTTTATGTAATAGAATGTATGAGACAATGTTGTGTACAGAATACATAATGCATTAAATCATATATGATAAAAATTTTGCAGGACATGTAGTAGATGTTGAGGAGATGGAATCAGAATAGGACACGGATGATAACAAGAAAAAGAAGAGATATAGAATTAAAGAAGAAGTACCTCCATCACCTCAGAGAGTAAAGGGGAGATATAAGAAATCAGTTGGAAAGAAAACAAGGAAAGAAGCTACAAAACCTGCCACAACTTCTAAGAGATTCACAAGAGGAGACGCTAAGAAAACAATTGAAGAAGAAGAAAGTAATCAGGATAGCAAAGAGGAGGAGGAGGAGGAAGATAAGGTGATTTTTGAAGCAAGTGAAACTGAAGAGGAAGAAAAAAAAACCAAAAAAAAAGATAAAAATGGAAACTGTAGAAAAAGAAGCTACAGAGGAGGAGGAGGATGAGGAGGAAGAGAAAGGAAAAAAACAAAAAGAAAAAAAACCAACCAAAAGGGTGACATACCAAGCTGCATAACAAGGTCATCTCCAAAAGCTATGTATGATGCCATGGTTAGTTTAACAGAGATGAGAAGGAAATCTTTGAAAGACATTGGTTTTGAGAGATTTATCAACTTTCCAATAACCAAACTTCCTGGAGCTTTGTTATACCATGCTGTTGATAAATTCCATCCACCAAGCATGGAATTAAGGTTAGAGAAACAGTCAATAAAGATAACAAAACAAAGAATACATGATATGCTAGGAGTGCCGATGGGAAAAACAAAACTGGAAGATCTAGAACAAAGAGACCCTGATGATCCTTTGATAGCAGAATGGGAAAGCCAATATTCTCATGTCAACAAAATCACACGAACTGTAATATCAACGAAGATAACAAGCACATTTGATGCTGATTTCAACTTCACAATAAACTTCTTGACTCTGTTTGCTAGCACAATGGGAAAAGTAAACAATGGTGCAAAGGTGTTTCAAATAGTGTCAAAGAAAATGATGTCATTTCAGAAATTGACTGGTGTGGATACATATTGGAATGCTTACGAACAAGTAAGCAAAATTGGGAAAAGGTGAAGAAGGGTGACTTCTATTATGGGCCAGCAACCATCTTATGTGTAAGTTATTTTACATGTCCCTATAAATTTGTGATTCAATATCATACACTTATTATAATCTAACACAAATTTATTTTTTGTATGAAAAAGCTGTTATACTTGGACTCAACAAACTTCCCACAATTTCAAGTTATGCATCATCGCCCAGCCATGAGAAGTTGGAACACTCAGGCAATGAGGAAGAGGATTGGAAAGGAAATCAAAGACAAATGCTTGGGAAAACTTGAACATCATGAAGAATTTGATCCAGAGGAAGAACAAACTGGTTTGAATTTTTACAAGGGAATGGATGTTTACAATGAACCATTGCCTCCCAAGAGACCAGAAACAAAAGAGGTAACTTTTCTTCCTTACAATGAACCATTACTTATAAATTGATTGTTCTATAAATTGCGGCATAGCCTTCGGCTAAAGCCGCAGGCTATGCCTACGGCTAAGCCTTTACAAAGCTAAAATTAAGCTAAAATCATATTGATAAGGCGAAAAGTGTACCACTTTTCGGGGGTCATTTAAGCCCTAAATCTTATTTGTTTGATCAAATATCACCCTAAATCCTTCCTTTTGGCATTTTAGGTACTTTGGAGAGAAATTCTGGGAAAGGAAACATTTTGGACGTTTTTGGAGCATAAAAGTGAAGAATTCGACAAAGGGTCAAAAATCTGCTGAATAATACCCTTGACGGCGTCAAGCATGGATGTGACGCCGTCAAGCCTTGATAAGCCAGAATGTTTTTTGGGAGTTTAAAGGGGGACGGCGTCAAGAAGGCCATCAAGAAACCCTAACCACGGCGAGGTGACGGCGTCAAGGCTATA
>LBNU01030212.1:25755-37775 GCA_014162995.1 Artemisia annua | reverse complement strand
AGGTGGTAATATCCTTGATCCCAACAACCCACCACCACAACAACCACCCCAACAAAACCAACCTCCTAGAGCCCGTACTTTAGGAGAGTACTCCCGTCCTAGCCACCAAGGCTATCGAAACACCATTGAGCTCACCCAAGGAGCCAATGTGTCTCCCTTGCGATTCGACACCATCCGGTTGGTGCAAAGCGGATGTGCATTCCATGGACTTCGTTCTGAAGATCCAAATCAACACCTCAAGGACTTCCTTAAGATCGTAGATTCCATAGATCTTGATGTTGACACTCGAGAGACTACCCGATTACGTCTCTTCCAATTCTCTCTGCGAGACCATGCTAGTCAGTGGCTAGAGCGTCTACCCGCAGGATCCATCACCTCTTGGGATGATCTTACAACTCGTTTCCTTGCTCAGTTTTTCCCACTGGGAAGGACTGCCAAGCTAAGGAATGACATCTTGATGTTCCAACAATGTCAAGGCGAAACCCTGTACGAGGCATGGACTCGATTCAAGGACTTACTCCAAAAAGTCCCTCACCATGGCATAGACCTTTGGCTCCAAGTCCAAATCTTCTATGACCATCTCAATCTCCCCACAAGGCAAATCATTGACCAAGCGGCCGGTCGTAAGCTACGTGATCTAAGTGCGGAACAATCATGGGATCTCCTAGAAGATCATGCTCTTTATGACAACGAAAGTTGGAATGATCCCCGTGATTAAAACGGTCAAGGCAATATCTTTTCCTTCGAACAATTCAAGCACTTCCGACCGTAGGATCATAGAACTTGAAGACCAAGTCAAGTTTCTTATGAAATCCTACGAGGCTCCTAAACCTTCAAGCCAAGTGAACAAAATCACTTCTTCGTGCGAATTATGTAGTGGTCCCCACGACACTCGTGATTGCATGGAACTCCCCGAACAAGCTTTTGCGGACTACGCATCCACGCGTACCGACGGAGCGGGAGATAAGTGGTACACTTTCAAACCCGAGCCAAACCCTTATGGAGATTCATACAACCCCTCATGGAAAAATCACCCCAACCTTAGGTGGAAGTCAAACCAAAACGCACCCCAAAACAATTCTTCCAACCCACCTAACCGGTTTCAACCCAACGGTAATTCCTCAAACCGTACCTTCAACAACAATCCTTCCAACAACTATGGTAGTACCAACAACTTTGAAGGATTGATGTCCAATTTTATGGCATCTCAAGAAGCTCGCATAGCTAAATTCACATCCGAATTCAATCAACAACAAGTAGAGATGACCAATAAAATTGACAACTTGTTGAAAGCCCTCAACAACCAAGTGCTATCACCCCCACAAAAGGACGCTAGAAACACCAATAGCGAACCACAAATCAAGGACCCCTCTTCATCCAAACATGTCCACTTCGTAAACGTTGTGACCATTAGACCAATTGATAGGAGTGAGAATGATAGTGAATCAAAGGATGAGAGTAAGGAATTAGAGGATGATAGGAAGGCTAAGGTTAGCGAAATAGAAGAAGTAGAGGAGGAGGATTACTTCAATAGGTTACCCACTAAGGAAGAGCGAGCATATCATAAGAATCTATTCGATGACTCCGAGACCCCATACATCCTAGGTAACCCAATTTTCAAGGTGGGCGATCCATCTAATCTCAACATACCATGCAACATCGGGCATTTGCATATTTGGAAAGCGTACATTGACCCTAGATCACCCATTAACATCATGACTAGAGCTCAATACAATTTGATAATGAAAAGTCAACTAGGGTATAGAGTGTTTCCCGATAAGGGATGGATTAGTAACTTCACGGGAAGAGTTAAAGGATTACCGGTTTATGTAGGAAACTTTACCTATGTCACCGACTTTGTGATTGTAGAAGATATCCGCCCAATAATCGATGCAAGTGTGACCCAAGTAGTCTTAGGCAAACCATTTATCGAGGTCTCTAGAATGACTCATGAACCTTCCTTAGGGATAGTCACATTTAAGGATGAGACCGATGAGGTGAACTACCAAATGCCGTATAAGATAGAGCAATACCAACACTTGTCAAACGTTGAGAAGGAGCTCAAACAAGCGGTTTACTATAGGAATGATGAGGATAGACGTAGGGGAGTAGACTATGTCATGAAAAGGATTTTCGGTTTCTATAAGGATTGTTTGAACTTAGGGCCCGAATACAAAACCGGAAAAGAGGATGACTTAGGAACCGAGACCAACGACGAAGTCACGTAACGTACGGTGACTTTGAGTCTAGCTACAAGACTCGTTAATAAAGAAAAGCGCTTCTTGGGAGGCAACCCATGTTTTGTGTGTTTTTGTGTGTTTATTTGATTTTATTTGTTTCCGTATGTAAGTTATATTTCTTGTTATTGATTCATGCTTCAAACTAAATTGTGAAAATGCTTTATTTTGTTTTTAACTTCGTCTTAACTACATATAAAGGTATTTTGCAAAAGCTAAGTGTAAGGGAAATCTAAATCGGTTTATATAGAACGAATGAACATGAATCATAACAATGAAATTAGCATACATATTAGTACTTGTTTGAGTCAAATGCTTGTATCGAGTCATAATGAATTTTTGCAGGAATTCCAGGAAGTAAGATCTAGTTTTTCCAGAATTTTTCCCGGAAGCTTAACATGAGAATTCTGTCAGAACTTTCTGACGGCGTCAGGGTTAACACCTGACGGCGTCAGGTTATAATTTTCTGCAATTTTTGAAAGTTTTGTATTTTTCCGGAAACCTAAAAAGTTTTGTCAATTCTTTAACTTATAATCTCCAGGAATTCTGCAAAATATTCATTCCACAAGCATTATATCTTATTATGTAGATTTTACCGCCGATTTTACGCGAGGTTGGCCTTTATCTTTTTCAGGTTAACAGGTTATTTTGGACAAGAAGACGTTTATTATTTTGGAAGGGAAGCTTTGAACGTTCGTCTATCTTGGAAGAAGATCTAACCATGTTACATCACTATCCACAACAAACGATTCAGGGGAGTATTTGATTTCATTCTTTCATCTTATTTACTTTTACGTCTTTTATTTGAACATTGGGGACAATGTTCGGTTTAAGTGTAAGGGGGGTAAATGAAGGCACCGTTGAGAATACACTTACGCTTGATGTTTTGCTTTGTTTGATAGTAAATTTGTAATAAAACCAAGAGAAATATTTGTTAGGGCAATTTTAGCGCCAATTTAAAATTTTTTACAACATTTAGAAGTGAAACCTTGATCTTAATGAGCGTCTCATGGATAGGAAATTGTATGACTAGCAAAAAACCGTACCACTAAAAAATTTTCCACCCCAAATATGTGAGGTTCGCCCCTAGAATTGGTAGGAAAAGCATTCATCTTTAATGCTATGATGTGTGTACCGGTAGCACTTAGATTCTAGAACTTGCGATAGGACCATCCCGAATCCACAAGTGAGACTACATTCGTGTAGTTAGATTTACTACATGATAAGAGGCATTAGGATTAACCCATTGTTTTACACCTGTGTTTTTGTTATAATTACATTGACTTCATTGGTCAAGTAATTCTCCCACACCCTTAGCGTTGTACTCATTTTTAGTACACGATACCCCTAGTACACCCCTCCGAGCCTATCTTTTCGTTTCTAACTTTAAGCATTTTACTTAAAGGAAGAATTTGTTACACCCCACTTAAATGTACACCCAAATCGCCTTAGCCTACCTTGTATGCACTCACCTTTAGTGCATTATTGTGACAACATTTGTTTAAACCCTTAGTTAATTATCTAATTGATTACATGGTTGCTAAGTCGAGTCATATCCTTGTACATATTGTTTTGGGACGATTGGGACTCATGGGTAAAGTACTAGTGTAATGGAGTAATGGGGAAGAACAACATTATTACCCCCATATGTGCTAAATATTTTAAAAGTACTCCAAGTGTTTCGATTATCTTAATTCGAGTCATTAGAATAGTTATTTGTAAAGTATGTAAAAGTTCAAGTGTAAGGGGAGAACCGAGGCCCCTATGATGTATTATTTTGGATGGTAGGGCAAGAATGTATGAAAAAAAAAATAAAAAAAAAAATAAAAGTAAAAAAAATCGAAAAATCAAGAAAAATACAAAAAAATGAGAAAAAGAAAAGTAGAAAAAACATACGGACTACCATCCCGTTTCTTTTTATGTTTTATTAGTTTTTAATTAGCGTTAGTCGAGTCTAGTCTTGGCTTAGCAACGCCATATTGTACATATAATTAATCAAGATCTTTAACTCGCCACCAGTGAAATCTCCCTTATCCAACAAAACCGTGTTTATCATATCCCTGCACCTCATTACAACCCTTTTGTAAAGTCCTCTTTGATAGTTTATCTTAGGTGCTTACGCCTAGTGGAGAAGGTTTTCGATCCTTTCCCAAGCCTATGGTAATCTAATTGCTACGACAGGTAATGAGAGATATTGTCCATTTTCATTTATGAGATATAATTCTGTGACACCTGAGAGATGTGAGTGTCCAAACACTACTTGTGAGGTGCTAGTATGTAATCTCCGTGCTTATTATGATTAAAAGGGAACGATTAATTGTTGTAATTACTTTTATATTAGCGTCAAATGACCCCTAACTTGTATTTTGATTAGAATAAAAGCGCATTTGCTTGAGGACAAGCAAATCTCAAGTGTAAGGGTATTTGATAAGGCGAAAAGTGTACCGCTTTTCGGGGGTCATTTAAGCCCTAAATCGTATTTGTTTGATCAAATATCCCCCTAAATCGTTCCTTTTGGCATTTTAGGTACTTTGGAGAGAAATTCTGGAAAAGGAAACATTTTGGACGTTTTTGGAGCATTAAAGTGAAGAATTTGACAAAGTGTCAAAAATCTGCTGAATAGTACCCTTGACGGCGTCAAGCATGGATGTGACGCCGTCAAGCCTTGATAAGCCAGAATGTTTTTTGGGAGTTTAAAGGGGGACGACGTCAAGAAGGCCATCAAGAAACCCTAACCATGGCGAGGTGACGGCGTCAAGGCTATAACGTGACGCCGTCAGATCTGTTTTTCTATATATATTCGCATAATTTTTAGTCATAAGTGTGGAACTTTTAAGGGAGAAACCCTAGACGATTTTTAGCAGCTTTTTCAAGGTTTTTAACCTTGGGATCTTCCATGTTACATTGAAGATAAGTAATCAATTAATCATTCAATATGTCTATGTGTTGTTTGATTCTATCTTGTTCTTGTCTTTTGTTTAACATGCTAGGCTAGGTTTTCTTTGTGTTTGCTTAGATCTAATGAAACCTAACTATTGATTATTGATTGAATGGTGTGTTATTAATTGTATTGGATGGGTGATTATCGATGTTAGGCTTAAGAAAACTGGCAGACTTCCGGTTGGTAACATGCTTGAACGTCTTAAGAAACATGAACCAAGGTGTACTAAGGTTATTTGATTGTATTTAATGCATGAGCGAATTCTAGTGATCCCATGTTAGGAGCTTCTTAGCCGGCTCGACATAGGAGTGAAGTAGGAGCTCATAGAGTTAGGGGAAGTCCGTACACACCCCTACGAATGGTATTAAGGAATACAATCCGTCATCCACGCAATTAATACACACTAATCAATTGGTAAAAGATAGTTAGGGAGTAAGGAAATCTAAGTAAACACACTTCTCTCCATATTAGTTTTCACAAACATTTACTTTCATTTTATTTTATTTTATTTGCATTAGTAGTTATTTGGGTTAGTTGACTAGCAACTAATTCCGCCCACTCCTTCAAAACCCGAGATTTTTACTTGCTTTCGTTAAAATATAAAAATACAAAAAGAATCTTCCCTCACCCTTAGACCTATTAGAGTAGTTTTTCAATCCTAACGACACTATTCCCCTAGAGAACGATCAATCCCCCGGTACTTGCCACTACACTATACTACATCGGTCAGGTAGACTGCCTGGTGGGGATTGCAAGCTTCTCAAGATCCATTGAGAAGTAAAACCCTAGTGCGTGGTCGCAATCCCGCTCATCACATATATGATTTTAAATAATATTTAAATTTCTTTGAAAAATCATATATGATAATTTTGAAAATCATATATGATACTTAAAATATTTTTGTAAAATAGAAAATATAACATATCATTTTGAATATAGATTAAAAAAAGCTAATCCAACTTACTTATTTTACAGGAGTTTGTTGAAAAAATAGAAGAGAAGTTTGAAATAATTTCAAACGAAAAAACGGAGTTAGTTGAGACGTTAAAAGAGGGAATGCAGAAGTTTAAGGGAGACAAAACATTGTTCAGCTTGTGTAAGAAGTACAAGAAAATGTTCAAGGTTTTGGATTTTGATTTAGATGAAGGAGAATGAAAAAAGGATGAAGAAAATGACAGTGATGATGGAGAAACTGATGATGACGACAGTGATGATGGAAGCGATGATGATGATGACAAAGGTAACGAAGAAGTCTGAAGATGACGAAGATGACGATGGCAGTGGTAATAAGGAAAAAAAGGATGGGAAAGATGATAAAGATGAAACTGGGAGTGAAGAGGAAAGTAGTAGTGAAGAAGAGAGTGAGAGTGAAAATAAAGAATTAGAAAAGAAAAGTAGAGTGGATAAGGAAGAAGATAGTGAAGAAGAGAGTGGTAGTCAAGAAGAGAGTGAGAGTGAAGATGAGACGGAAAAGGAAAAGGAAAAAGAACATAGTGAAAAAGAGGATGAGATGGAAGCAGAAACGGAGACGGAAAAACAAATTCCAGTTGAGAAGGAAAACGAGAAAGAAATTGAAGTCAAGAAGCAAAAGGAAACGGAATTGGAAAAGGAAAAAGAAAAACCAGTTGAGAAGTTAAAGGGAACTCCAATTCTTTCTTCTGAGACACTAAAAGAACAGAGTATCGGTGAAGAGAGTCCAGAAAAGATTTCCGAAAAAGAACAACCAGATGTGATGGGAACAGAAGAACTACACACATATTTCACTGAGCATGCAAATTTTGAAACCTTTATGAGTCAGGCAAAAGAAAATTTGGAAAAGGTTAGTCAATCACAGAAAAAATCAACAAAAAACATAGCAACAAAGTCCACCTCACCACAACAAAAAATGACAACAAGAAGAATGAAATCGATTTCACTGCCAACTTTCAGTCTTGGTATAAGCCCAGTTGCTAGCAAACCTGCAGTTGAAACTGAAACGACAGCAAAAAAAGAAACACCAATGATTGAAAAAACGGCTGCACTTGAAACTGAAACACCAAAGAATCCAAAGAGGACAAGAAAGCAAGTTGCTGAAGAAACAAAAGAGGAGGAAGAACCAGCTGGAAAAAGAACAAAAAAGCCTTCAAGATATCTGGTTTCACCATATATGAACAAGAAAACTGTTATAAACACACCACTAGAGCCGAATGAAATGATGGTAACCAACGCTTTATTCTCAATGCAAGGAAATCCATAGTAAGTCTGCTTTATATTATTAAATATGCCATTTAGTTAGGTTTTTACTGATTCAGGCAATTTTTAAGCTCCGAATAAGTAGTTTTAAACTTGAATAAGCTATCTTAGAAGCTCATAGTATTAGTAGTTTGGATATGATATCATATATGATATGATATATTATTAAAGAATCAAATGAATAAAAAGTGTGAAGTTGTATATCTAAATCTGCTTTATCTTTTTGTGTAGCAAATTTGTGTTTCAAACAGAATGGGCATGGGGTTCAGCAACAATAAGAGACAACATGCAAACACTAGCACCACAATTAAAAGTTGATGCTAGTGTCCTCGACAGCTTTGCTTGTCTTTTAAGCTTTGAAGAAACAATCACAAACAAAGGAGCAAAGATTAAACAGCATTTTCACACGGGAGTACTTGTAAGTTACCTAAAAACTTAGTACTTAATTACTAAAATCTTAAATTTGTTTCTTTAACATATGTTGATCTATAAAAACAGACACTACCAATAGTGAATGCGAAAAAGGAAGATAAAGAGAAGCAGTATAACGAGTTTTGTGCAAACTTGACAACGGTGTTTAAAGGCAATTCAGCGGAAGAATCAATGGATCATGTGGAATTGGTAAGAAATTATTCGACTTATTATGAAAAATCAAAAAAAATTACTTGTATTAAAATGAATCTAATTTTTTTTCTCTCTATTTGTACAGGCATTCTTTCCAATAATTGCGCATGAACACTTTTATCTGATTGTTTTCAATCTAGTCAAAGGCACTTCTGTCATCCTTGACAACTCCAACTCAGGGGCGACTTATGAATCAAAATACTCGAAGAAATGTGATATTCTGGTAAGTAATTAGATATTATGCTAAAATAATGATGCATACTGGTTTATTCTTTTGTTCTCACTATCACATATCTGGAAAAAAAAAGTATCACATGTGATTTAACAAATGATTTGAAAAAAGATATGAATTATCACATGTGATATGAGAAATACAAAGAAAATAAAGTATCATATATGATATAAGAAAAGGAAATACAAACAAGTAATGTGATGTTCTGGTAAGTGATTAGAGATTATAAAGATATATTGAAGGGTCTTATTGAGCTAATCCTTCGGCTTAGATGCAGCCAAAAGCGTCTTCTGCGGCAAGCCGCAGAAGACGCCTTCGGCATATGAGATAATGAATTGTCTTTGATAAAATGAATTTGCTAGTTTGTGTAGAAAAAACTGTTCTCAAGGTATCTGGAATCCCACAAGCATAAAAAGGCATCTGACATAGCGACAAAAAAGACAACTTTGATGAAGCTAAAGTGGGGAACCAAACAGAATGTAATTGATTGTGGCGTTTTCGTAATGATGCATATGGAGCAATATGGTGGAGAAGCTTTGAAAAACTGGAAATTTGAATTTCCAAAAGAAGGAAAAGATCAGGAGTTGGAGATAATAAGAATGAGAATCAAGTACGCAACCAAGATGTTAATGCATGAACTGAACATCCACCGAGAAATGATAAGTGAGGAAACATTTCAGTTTGCAAAGAAACACACAGACAAGGCGTCGATGCAGAGGATGATAAGAGAAGAGATTGATAAGAAGAAGGAAGAGCAGGCTAGGGAACATGTTGCGAGTGCCAAATAATGGAAAAGGTTAGGAGATAGTGGTGGAAAGTACAGAAGTAGGACTGACAACAAAGAATAGAAGGGGGTACATAATCTTTTTGGGGCCACTAATGCAGATTATGAACTAATTTCTAGTATGTAATGCCGTATGCCATCTAGTATGGCTTAAACATGTTAAAACAATGTCTTAATTCGTATGTCGTATGCTAGAATATTGCAAGCAAGTTTAAATTTCCAGGTAGGATAACGGTTTAACTTTGTAAGTGCTACGTTGCCATCTTTTGTCAAGAAATGAAAATGGCGAAACATTTTTGGATTTGATATGGAATGTCTTGTTTAAGTTTTGATTGCACCAGTTGATAATCAATTGTTATAGCTATTGTTAATCCGCTAATCGACTATGCGTTTTATACCTAAAAAACTTGTTTCTGAAAATATCATATATGATAACTTTAAAATGTACTTCAACAGTTACAAATCACATGTGATATCACTATTCTATCATATATGATATATAACTAAAAAGACATCAAATATAAAAATCACATATGATAATGGTAATGTCAATAACCAAAATTCTTCAACACAATCTGCAACAATGTAGTTCATATAAAAACTCAGTAACAATCAAACAATCATGTATAAGTCTATTATTCAAATTTCTTCTACACAATCTGGAAATTAACAAAGATACTAAAAAAAATATGCGGACAATTTATGTTGTAACTTCTGCTTGATCCAAGTCCGCTTCTCTTGTAACTTCTGATTGATCCAAGTCCCCTTCTCTTGTAACTTCTGATTGATCCAACTCAGCCTCTTCTGCAAACTTTTTTGGGCACGTCCTCCTGTTGTGACCATCTGTCTCTCCGCATAGCGAACATGCATTTCTGTTTCTTCGAATTCTTATCAAGAGCTTGTTCTTTCCCTCCTTTTATATGCAACTTTTTACGGCCTTTAGGATTACCAAGAGCTGGATTGTTAATGGTTTTTTCAGCTGGCTTCGGGACTCCAACAAGTTCTTCCAAATTATCAGCCTTGTTCTTAGAAGGAGGATTTGGGCAATCAGCCTCGACATCAATCTTTAGCAACCTCAACTTTTCAACAAAAGAAGACAACCTTGGCTCANTCCGCATAGCGAACATGCATTTCTGTTTCTTCGAATTCTTATCAAGAGCTTGTTCTTTCCCTCCTTTTATATGCAACTTTTTACGGCCTTTAGGATTACCAAGAGCTGGATTGTTAATGGTTTTTTCAGCTGGCTTCGGGACTCCAACAAGTTCTTCCAAATTATCAGCCTTGTTCTTAGAAGGAGGATTTGGGCAATCAGCCTCGACATCAATCTTTAGCAACCTCAACTTTTCAACAAAAGAAGACAACCTTGGCTCATCTTTACTCAACATATGGACACAGTGATCAACAATGGAACTTGCCTCATTTGCATAATTCTCAACAATCTCATTCTTCTTACCATATCTGTTCCTTTTTTCCTCAAAGCAGCAGGTATAAGGTTCTTTGTCCAACGCCTCAATATGTATTGACTTGGAATCACTTCAATATTGGCGTTCTTAAAGACACAAAACACATGCCTGCATAATATTCCAACTCGAAGAAAAAGTTGACAGGAACATACAACTGATCCATCTTCTTGGTTACGCAACACCTTCATGGGCAAAAAGATAGAAGATAGTAAAAAATCATATATGATAAAACAAAAGTAATAAGATAGTAAAAAATCATATATGATAAAAAAAATTGAACAATATTTTTTAAGAAGCTAACATACCTTATATAATCCATCTACTCTATAAAACAGGTTAACTGGCTCTTCTTCTTCAGCTTTATCATTATCCTTAACTTTATTCTTAACTCTCTTCTTAGGATTTTCTTTCAACTTAGCTTTCCTCTTCTCCATTAGTGCATCAACAAATTTTGTCTCTCTAATAACAGACACCTCAGATCCTTCAAGCAAGCTTTTGGTTTCTATTTGGCAATTCCATGTGCCTGCAAATATCTCTGCTTGAACCAGCTCGAACAGAGGACGAGTATAAACCTTCGAAGCATACTTTTCAATCTTATGATAGGTTCTAAACTTCGGAACAGAATCAATGGTCTTATGATCAAGCCTCTCTTGTATATGCCTCTGCTTTTCCATCGCCGTCTCAAAACAATTCATAAAATTCATAAGAGTAGAACCTTGATTTGTAAAATGAGAGAAAAAAGAGTTCTCACTCTCAGACCTAGACGTTGTTCTCATCAAACCACACAACGGTGAATCACTAAAATAAGCAGGAATCCAACACGAACGTATACGAAACATCTTAGTTAACCACTTATGATTATGCAAACTAAACTCATCCAATAACTTCCCCCACCTATCTTCAAACTCCTCCGGACCAATATACATATTCCATACAATCTTATTAAACTTCTTCTTAAAGTCAGTCTCATCATAGATTTTTGAACATATCTGAAAACAAATGATTTGAAGAAAGATATGTGTTATCATATGTGATAAACCAATAATAAATACAAGCAAAATCAAGTATCACATATGAATTAACAAATTATTTGAAAAAAGGTAGAAATTATCATATATGATAAATCAATAAGATATACACATAGAATCAAGTATCACATATGATAAAAAAGATGGCAGAAAAATACCTTTCCAAGGAGCTTTTGAGTAATATGCCACATGCAAAGTCTGTGTTTAGAACCTGCAAACTCAGCTACAATGGCATTTCTCATAGCCCCATCCTGATCAGTAACAACAATATTTGGAGCCCTACCAAACGCCTTTATGAACGCTTTCAGCAACCAAATATAGGAAGCTGTAGTTTCGTTCTTCAACAAGCCTGCTGCGACTGTAACACACCTCCGATGATTATCTATGGCTGTAAAGGGAACAAACACCATTTTGTACCTAAAAAAAACAAAACAAAAATAGATAAAATGACGGATTAAACAATAAAACACAAATCATAT
>LBNU01030212.1:7643-24984 GCA_014162995.1 Artemisia annua | reverse complement strand
TCATATCACTCTTCAGTCTTAAGTCGTGATTAAAGAATAGTATCAAACACATGCTGAACCTGTACCCTTAGAAGTACCCAGGGAATCCAAAATTCAATCAATACATGTGCTTGCAGCCTTACCTGTACTCTAATGTGTGATATGCAGGTTCGAACTCCTAATCTGCTTGTCACTGTTCTCTAAGTCTAACGTGTCCACATGAATTCCCTTAGGACAACCTTCCCTATTACACACTAAATACTTTTGTTTCACAGTACCATTCCTCAACCTTTTCTGGCATGACTTCCTAACCACAAACCCGACTTTAGCAGCATATTTCATGTACGCAGCAATGCACTCATCAATAGACGTATAAACTTTTCCCTTAACTAATAAAACGTCTGCAGGAACTTTAGGAATATAATCAACATTTCCACCAGGAGTATCAAAATTAGATTGAGTAGGAAACGATTCAGGAGTTTTCAAAGGATTCAAATCTGAAAAAAAAATAAACAAAAAATAAAAACAGTGATTTACTAAAAATGAAATCATACACATGTTCTAATTATATCATATGTGATATCATATATGATATAATATCCAAACTGCCTTATTCAGAGCTTAAAACTACTTATTCAGAGCTTAAAAACTGCCTGACTCAATCAAAACCTAAACTAAATGGCATATTCAGTGCTTATAACAGCTTAATAACATAGCTTATTAACACTAACAAACGAATTATAGTAAAAATTAAAATAATCAAAAATCTTACTCTTAATTGCTTCGGATTCATCACCGTGTTCATAAGCAACAATCTCCTCAGCATACTTAGCTGAAACATCTTCACTAACAACAATCTCTTCAGAAGTAGTAGAAACAGAACTTTGAAGCTAATCCATAAAACCTGCATAACAAGATGAAAAAAATGAATAAGTTAGCTTATAATTCAGCTTATAGAAACAGAGAGCTTATAATTCAGATTAGAATTAAGCTTAAATAAAAATAAAAGATAAAAAAATTAGGGTTAGGTGATGTACGGGATGAAGAATGAGTTCAATCAATGAACTGAGACGAAAAAATTAGGGTTTGTGGAAGAACGGGATGAATGAGGTGGTTGGTTAAAGGAGGTGGTTAGCTCTAATCTTAGCTTTTTCTTTCAACTTAGCTTTCCTATTCTCCATTAGTGCATCAACAAATTTTGTCTCTCTAATAACAGACACCTCGGATCCTTCAAGCAAGCTTTTGGTTTCTATTTGGCAATACCATGTGCCTGCAAATATCTCTGCTTGAACCAGCTCGAACAGAGGACGAGTATAAACCTTTGAATCATAATTTTCAATCTTATGATAGGTTCTAAACTTCGGAATAGAATCAATGGTATTATGATCAAGCCTCTCTTGTATATGCCTCTGCTTTTCCATCGCCGTCTCAAAACAATTCATAAAATTCATAAGAGTAGAACCTTGATTTGTAAAATGAGAGAAAAAGAAGTTCTCACTCTCAGACCTAGACGTCGTCCTCATCAAACCACACAAGGGAGAATCAATAAAATAAGCAGGAATCCAACACGAACGTATACGAAACATCTTAGTTAACCACTTATGAGTATGCAAACTAAACTCATCCAATAACTTCCCCTACCTATCTTCAAACTTCTCCGGACCGATATACATATTCCATACAATCTGATTGTACTTCTTTTTAAAGTCAGTCTCATCATATATTTTAGAACATATCTAAAAACAAAACAAATAACATTTGATTTAACAAATGATTTGAAAAAAGATATGTGTTATCATATGTGATAAACCAATAATAAATACAAAGAAAATCAAGTATCACATATGATTTAACAAATTATTTGAAAAAAGGTAGAAATTATCATATGTGATAAATCAATAAGAAATACACAGAGAATCAAGTATCACATATGATAAACAAGAAGGCAGAAAAATACCTTTCCAGGGAGCTTTTGAGTAATATGCCACATGCAAAGTCTGTGTTTAGAACCCGCAAACTCAGCTTCAATGGCATTTCTCATAGCTCCATCCTGATCAGTAACAACAATATTTGGAGCCCTACCAAACGCCTTTATGAACGCTTTCAGCAACCAAATATACGAAGCTGTAGTTTCGTTCTTCAACAAGCCTGCTGCGACTGTCACACACATCCGATGATTATCTATGGCTGTAAAGGGAACAAATCATATCGTCAAATGTCGTATTTAAACATACAAAAACTTACTTGTTTGTTCTGTAAGTAGCATCAAACGAAACAACATCACAAAACTCTCTATAGTTGTACTTAGAAACTTCATCAGCCCAAAAAATAGCCGCAAGCTCAGCATTTTCAACCAAATAATCAAACGAATAATCCGGCACATGCTTCTTCCTATTCTCCATATTAGATATAAGCATCTGTGCATCACTATCGCCTATATAGCAGTTCACACCCCTAAAAAAATCTTGAAATCAACAGTCGTACCATGAACAAGTAAATGAGAACCCTTCAAACCGGTTAAGATGTGATGAGCTCTCATTGCACCTATATTTACACTAGCCACTTTAACAATAAACAACTGCTCAACATAGGTTAACTGCCTCTCAGTCTTTGACAAATGCTTGTACTCTTCATGCTCAAGCTCGTGATTATGAATACTATCAAATAAATTCAACCTGTACTTAGACGTAACAAGAATCAAATCAAATATAACACGTGCTTTGCAGCCTGTGATATGCAGGTTTGAACTTCTAATCTGCTTTTCACTATTCTATAAGTCTAACGTGTCCACATGAATTTCTTTAGGACAACCTTCCCTATTACACACTAAATACTTTTGTTTCAGAGTACCATTCCTCAACCTTTTCTGGCATGACTTCCTAACCACAAACCCTGCTTTAGCAGGATATTTCATGTACGCAACAATGCACTCATCAATAGACTTGTAAACTTTGCCCTTAACTAATAAAACGTCCACNTACCAGTTGTTTACCCTTCACCCATGCCAACTTGTCATCCACCTCAGCAACTCGTCCTCCACGTTGGATTTCCACTATCTTTAACAAATAGGGTTATGGTACACGGAGGTCACTAAAGTTTCACTAAAATTTGCCCTAAGGAAACAGAGTTTCATTTTTGTGCTTCTAGGTTACTAATGTAAACGGGTTTATTAATTTGGTCATCATACTTATAAACTTGCGACACTAGGGTCATTTTGTGGAAGGGTTGCCGGATTGAGTTTGATCTTGTAATTAATTAATACCTTATTGATTAATGCAAAAATGGTATCAACAATCACAATCACAAGGACACCAAGAATCGCTCCTAAAGATTGTCCCCAAATAAATGCAACCAAACATACAAAGAAAGAAAGATTGTCCCCTTTAAAGGTTGAAATCAACTCACTACAAAAGTCACTCAACGCTTAACAATGATAGGATCAAATAAAGAGATCGAAGATAATCAGAAAAGGGCTATCCTTAGATTTAAAAATTTCATATTTACTCAAACATGCTTTAAAAACATTGTACATTATGCATTTTATATATGAGTGTACTTTGGTATATATAAAATTAATTATAAAAGTAAGGGGAGATATGAAATTCGTGCATTACAAAATACAAAATACAGAGAGAATGAGATATAAGAAAAGAAAGGCGAATTAGATAATGAAACCCTAATGTCAAACTTTTCCTTATATAGCAAGAAATTCCTTTAAGGCCCCTGCACTTATAGAACCTTTAAAGCGTGAAATGCATATTCAAGACTTTTACAGCCTAACACTGCTTTCTGTGTATTGTTGTATGTGAGCACATCCTTTAATTGCCAAGCTATGCCTACAGAAACAATGTAATCCTCATAAAAACTACTTTTAGCATCAGAACTCTTCTTCCCACTGGTCCGCTTAGATTTTCCCGAATCTTTTGTAGCATGTTTGGCTGGCTTTTCTCTTCTTTCCTGAGGAACCTCCCTCACTTGTACTTGTTTTTCCTTATTATCCGATAAACCGGTACATCTTGTGACAAGTGCCATGCATTCTTGGCGAAGNGTGCTTGTTTTTCCTTATTATCCGATAAACCGATACATCTTGTGACAAGTGCCATGCATTCTTGGCGAAGAGCACCGGCAGCTTCAGGATGAACAGTTGCAACAATGTTGCAAACAGATGCTTGAGCATGACCCGAATTGGCAGAAGAAAATAAGCACACAAGTTTTTTAGTAGTCAACTCATCCTTAAGGGCAGCTTTAACCAGATATTATAATAAGAGAGGGGTCAATTTTTTTGATTAAATAATAGTAACATAAAGACCCGGTAACATTTACATTAGTAACATAAAGACCCGGTAACCTAGAAGCACAAACTGAAACTTTGTTTCCTTAGGGCAAATTTTGGTGAAACTTTAGTGACCTCCGTGTACCATAACCCGCCCAAAAAATAGCCGCAAGCTCAGCATTTTCAACCAAATAATCAAACGAAAAATCCGGCACATGCTTCTTCCTATTCTCCATATTAGATATAAGCATTTGGGCATCACTATCACCTATATAGCAGTTCACACCCCTAAAAAAGATCTTAAAATCAACAGTCGTACCATGAACAAGTAAATAAGAACCCTTCAAGCCGGTTAAGATGTGATGAGCTCTCGTTGCACCTATATTTACACTAGCCTCTTTAACAATAAACAACTGCTCAGCATAGGTTAACTGCCTCTCAGTCTTTGACAAATGCTTGTACTCTTCACGTTTAAGCTCGTGATTATGAATAGTATCAAGCACATTCGACCTGTACTTAGAAGTACCCCAGGAATCAAATCAAATATAACATGTGCTTTGCAGCCTCTGATATGTAGGTTCGAACTTCTAATCTGCTTGTCACTGTTCTCTAAGTCTAACGTGTCCACATGAATTCCCTTAGGAAAACCTTCCCTATTACACACTAAATACTTTTGTTTCACAGTACCATTCCTCAACCTTTTCTGGCATGACTTCCTAACCACAAACCCTGCTTTAGCAGCATATTTCATGTACGCAGCAATGCACTCATCAATAGACGTATAAACTTTTCCCTTAACTAATAAAACGTCTGCAGGAACTTTAGGAATATAATAAACAGTTCCACCAGGAGTATCAAAATTAGAGTGAGTAGGAAACGATTCAGGAGTTTTCAAAGGATTCAAATCTGAAAAAAAATAAACAAAAAATAAAAACAGTGATTTACTAAAAATGAAATCACACGCATGTTCTAATTATATCATATATGATATCATATATGATATAATATCCAAACTGTCTTATTCGGAGCTTAAAACTACTTATTCAGAGCTTAAAAACTGCCTGACTCAATCAAAACCTAAACTAAATGGCATATTCAGTGCTTATAACAGCTTAATAACATAGCTTATTAACACTAACAAACGAATTATAGTAAAAATTAAAATAATCAAAAAGCTTACTCTTAATTGCTTCGGATTCATCACCGTGTTCATAAGCAACAATCTCCTCAGCATACTTAGCTGAAACATCTTCACTAACAACAATCTCTTCAGAAGTAGTAGAAACAGAACTTTGAAGCGAATCCATAAAACCTGCATAACAGATGAAAAAAATGAATAAGTTAGCTTATAATTCAGCTTATAGAAACAGAGAGCTTATAATCAGCTTAGAATTAAGCTTAAATAAAAATAAACGATAAAAAATTAGGGTTAGGTGATGTACGGGATGAAGAATGAGCTCAATTAATGAACTGAGACAAAAAAATTAGGGTTTGTGGAAGAACGGGATGAATGAGGTGGTTGGTTAAAGGAGGTGGTTGTGGTTAGATGAGAGAGAAGAAAGAAACACACACTTTGTGTGTGAAAAAAAATGACGCATTAATTGAGATGAGAGTAAAATATATTATTTATATAGTCCAAAAATATACTTGTAGTGTAAATGTTAGCTCTAATCTCAGCCATTAGATCAAAATGAATAGAAGGTGAGTATTGATCCCTTGGTATGTAAACAATGTTTAGTCCTCAAATGATCTTAGTTCATAATATATAAATGAAACACGCAATTTTTTATTTTTTTTAAACATAATTATGTGTTACTCCGTATACTAACAATTAGTGAAGTCCAAATCTAAATAACAAAAGGTTATGATATCATTTATTAATTATTATATAAATTATTATTTCAAAACTTTCTTGATCCTAAATACAATTCTTTAATAAAAAGGAGTAAATTTACCTTTTTAAAGTATATGAGTCATTCTTGTGACAAACTATTGATATGAATATGATTTATAATCTTAAGTGAAATGACTAAAATGCTTCAAAGTAAAAAAAATAGTTTTACTAAAGTCAAAAATATTTTAATTATTTCACTTTGAAAAATAAACAAAATTTGCACCAAACATTTGCCATTACGCCTGCACTTTCGCATAAGTAAAGACTACGAGTATATTTGGCGCAATAGGCTGGGGTTGGGGCTAGGGCCTATATTATAAGCCAAAAGCTGAAGATTATATTTCTATAAAGCTATTCGACGAATTAGTTGGATATCAAAATTATTAATGTAAAATCACATAAAAATACATCAAATTAATTCACAAATATTTTCGTAATGCATTATATCTTGAAAGGTGTTTAAGTAATTTAACTAGCTGTAAGCGTAAAAAAACTCCTTTTTATAGGTTTGTGCTTATGAAGGCTTATAACTTATTTTATATAGAGAATTACTTAAATGAACACTTTATAAGACTACTTTACGAATATAAACTTCGCTTACAAAATTTTCCAAAATGAACTATTAAATATTATCCGTTGGATCCATTACTACATTAGTTTATAACCATACACGTGTATAACACGGGTCCTAGGTGAGTCGTGAGCGAGGCCTATCAGTATACATATGATTCAGAATAATGGGCGAAGGATGAGCGAATTAGTGGGCGAGATAAGGTTATTATGTTGCAATTATAGGCGAATACATATACGTGGGCGAATTAATGGGCGAATAATATTGCATGGGCGAATTGGTGGGCGAATACCAGGGCGAGTAACACTTATTTTTGGTCATTAAAAACACAGGCGAATACAAGGGGGAGATGCTAGGCGAATTGTTTCCTGACATGACTTAGACATTTGGTGAATTGTTTCTTGACATGACTCAATAAAAACTTAGATTTACTATTTCCAAACTTAGATTTACAACTTTCGTATATAACGTTTAAAATTTAATATATAAGTTACAAGTATTTGTTGGAACAATAGTTTGTATTTAGTAAAAAATACTCTTTATCTTCCAATTTCTTTTACACATGTTTAGATATACTATTTCCACTATTAAATTTACTATTTTCATATAAGATGTATTATACTTGATATATAAGTTATGATATAAGATCATTTGAGTACCAAACTTTTTTTACATACCAAGGGACTAATCTCCACCATCCATCTTCCCTCCATCTTTATTTGATCTAATGGATGAGATTAATCCGAACAATTTAAAAAACCCCCTTTCATCCTTTTTTTTTTTTCAAATATTAATATCTTTCAAACCGTTAATCGTTAAGCGAAAAAAAATATACCGTTACGACGAGCATTTAATTATCTTTCTATAGATAGGCACTTTGATATATTTTCGAAAATTTTTTTTTTTCGTTTTTTTCACGTTTTTTTTCGTGGCCGAGAAAATCATATATGATATATCATATATGATATTACATATCATATATGATATATCATATATGATATGATATATCATATATGATATGTAATATCATATATGATATATCATATATGATATGTAATATCATATATGATACATCATATATGATTTTCTCGGCCACAAAAAAAAACGTGAAAAAAACAAAAAAAAAATTTTTGTCGAAAGTATATCAAAGTGCCCGTCTATAGAAAGATAATTAAATGCTCGTCGCGATGGTGTATTTATTTTTGCTTAACGATTAACGGTTTAAGATATATTTAAATTATAAAAAAAATGTGAAATATTAAATGCTTTTAATCTCAACCATTGATTTCTTTTTAGATGGATGGTGGGGATGAGTCCCTTGGTATGTGAGGAATGTTTGGTTTTTTAAATAACTCAACTCTATAAGTTATAGGTGTTGTTGGAAGAATAGTTTGAATTTAGTAAAAATACTCTATATTGATGTGAAGAAATCATTATGTATTCTATGACTCATTTGTGCACAGTGGTCCGGATACATATTTGTATAAGTGGGCGAATAATTTTTTTTTTTGAGCGAGTGTACGGTAGGCGAAGGAAAAATGAAAACTTTGATGGTGACGTATTTTGGTCATTCTCGTAAAGCATCTTAAAAAAGTTCAGTCTGGTAAAACCAATATGTATAAGGATTATTTAGGTAATTAGTTTTATTTTATAAGCCGGTTTATTTTAAAACCAAACACATAAGCATTTTCAACATGCTACATATTTTTGCAATTTACTCGTTTAATAAACAAACAACTAAACAAAAGAATGTTGTCATGATGATATTGGAGAAAAGAGGCAAGTTTTGAACCATTTTACTCTCACTTGTAGGACCCACCAAACAGGAAAAAACCAATCATAAACCTCAACCCGCCTCCACACACACAACACACAGCCCCCGTAATTCAATCAACGCTTCTCTCTTATTCGCCGGATTTTATTTTTCCCTAGAGACAGAAAGAAACAGCCGATAATGTCTTCTGATCAACAACAACAACGTCCCATTTCTACTATTGTTATCATCATTGGTACTCTCTCTTTCCCGTTTTAATTTTGGGGGTGTTTGTTTGGCTTATTTTATTTTGGGCTTATTTTTTTCTAGCTTATTTTGACTTTTATAATTTTATTATGACATAATAAGGTTTATATAATAAGCCGAAACAAACACCCCCTTACAGAAATAAATCAAACAAGTTTATAATAATAATAATTTGTTTATTATGTTTGATCAGCTATGCAGACGGAAGCATTACCTCTTGTTAATTCCTTTCAACTTAAGGAAGATGCTGATTCACTGTGCGTTTTCATTCGTTTTTGAATGTGTTTATTTAAACTGTTTTTTTTTTTTGATTATTTTTGGAAGAAATCGTATATGTGAGTCTTTTTCGGATCGTGCATTCTAACTATAAACAGTTTTGAGTGTGTAGTTATAAACTAATAATCTCCTTCTTTAGAGCTTTTAGCAAGTTTTAACAAGCAATATGAATTTTTTATAATTCGGATAAGCAGTATTCATAAGTTATGAGCTCATAGCAAGTTTCATAGTTACCCTGGAAACGCATCTAAGTTTGTTCCTTTTCGTAAAGTAGGCATACGAAACACTTTATCTTTGCCTTAGACTCTTTTGGTCCAGTTGGAACAAAGTAAATAAGGAGGCGGAATGGAGAAACTTCAGTTCTCCATTTGACTTTAGGGATCATAAGTGAACATGGCCATAAGAACGGAAACTTCAAAACTGCTAAGTTTTATTCTCTATCCGAGCACAAGAATTATCCAGTTAATTAGGAATAAAAACAACTCCTTTGTCAGCCATAATTCTGTTTTTTTTTCTTATTGAAAAGTTAGTATGCTATATGATGACTAACATGGTCTGCCATATGTTGGTGTCGTGTCTCTTATGTTGGAGATACTTTGTTTCTTCTTTGTTTTTTGTTGTTTCTTTAACTGTAATTTCCAATTTTAATCGTGCAGATTTCCAAAGGGAACTCCTTGGGTCCGGTATCATGGTACTTACAAAGGTCTAAATGTTAATATCATTTGGCCAGGGAAGGATGCTGTTTTAGGTGAGTGTTAGTTGTTTGGGTATAATTAACTGTCTCATTGGGTTGTAGGACACTCTTTCAGTAAATCCGTAGGCATACTTTTAATAAGGAAAAATTTAACAAGTAAGGATTTTGGTGGCAAATTTTGACATCTTGTTATGGACCATGCTGTTACGATCCCACATCGGCCAAGTATGGGATTGGTAGGTGGCTTATAAAGTCTAGGTGTCCTCTCCTCCTTTGAGCTAGCTTTTTGGAGCGAGTTCTACACCTAGCTTGTGCCTTGATGCGACTTAGTTTGGGATAGGTTCGTATCACATGCTTATATATGCGCTTAGTTCCATAACATCTCGTATACCATCTTTAGATGATGAGATGCAGATTTGAATATGATACAAATGCTATTTCAGTTTACCCTGCATTTGTCTAGTTTGTCATGAAAATGTAGTGACCTATGCCTTTGGAATTATTTCTTTTACAGGGGTTGACAGTGTCGGCACTGTTTCTGCATCTCTTGTGACTTATGCTGCTATTCAGGCCTTACAACCAGATCTGATTATAAATGCTGGCACTGCTGGTGGTTTTAAAGTATGGTGTTATACTGATTATACTTATACTTTCATTATTGTGAGCCTGTTTTTTTTGGTAGACGGATGGCATTGTTAATGTTTGCTTTTCTGGGATGAAATGCTGATCTTTATATGTTTTAGGATGTCCCTTTTATCTGATAATTCCTATAGTATCGTCTCTCACACGAGGGAAATATTACTTAATTTTAAGCAAGGAGTTTAGGCCCGATATTTTTAAAGGAGACCCAAATTTGTCATGAAAATGAAAAAAGAATGATGTTTGTCAATCATATTTTAGTAACCAGTTTACATTTGGAAACTGCAGTTTTATTATGCATTATTATGACCTTTGGATGTTTGCAGGCAAAAGGAGCTGGTATTGGTGACGTGTATGTTGCATCAGAGGTTGCTTTTCATGATAGAAGGATACCAATCCCAGTAAGCTTTATATATTCCTTCTTGAAATCACATCTAACCAATTGGAGAATTTACGTGAAGTCCTGCACCAGTCATCTAAATAAATTAAACGTGGAGATAAAAATAATGCTCCATCCTATTGGAGCAATGTCTCATGCTCATTACATTTAAAAATAGAACTCCTTGCTTCAATCCTTGATTTCTTATACCCACTGATTGTCGCTGCAGGTTTTTGATCTTTATGGGGTTGGTTTGCGGTGTGGATGTTCTACCCCAAATCTGGTGAAGGAGCTTGATTTTAAGGTTGATGCATCAATAATTCAATACTGGACACCCTTTTGGAGCATTTGATATGTTCTGTTACTGAAACTCCATCTATTGTTTTTCTTCTATATTAATCAAATTCCCGGTCCATTTCCCTTATAGCTCTGCTCTATTGCCAGAGAATATTTTTTTATAAGGGGTAGTCAGTTTATCTATCTTCAATTTTTCTTCGAAGCTGGCGATTTAGATCCTACATTATAAAAGGTTTTGCAAACTACACTTGCCTATTAGAAAATAAAATGGTTAAAATGAATTCACATTGAGTTGGTCTGCTATGAACAAACTAAATGATCAAGAAATTTGAAATAATATATGTTTCATCATTCCTTTTTCGAATATCGAACCTGCAACGAGGGTGTGCATCCCTTTGACTCCAAGTTGGCTGTCAACTTATATTCGACCAATTTTCAGGTTGGCAAATTGTCTACGGGAGATTCTTTAGATATGACACCACATGATGAAGCTTCCATACTTGCGAATGATGCAGTGGTCAAGGATATGGAGGTAACATATTTTCTTATCGTTCTATTTATTTTATTCAGTCCACATATGTTGTTAATGAGATCACTTTGAGCCAGATTAAAAAATATCACGTATGCCTTAAGACGATAAATTGACTTGCCAATTATTTCCATATTTCATTTCTGTGTCAATCCACTATTATAGCTTGTAAAGTAGTTATAACAATCATTTTCTGAGTACTTGTACCAATGGGGCAAATAAATGAGCTACGATTGGGAGGCCTAAATTTGTGCCTAAAGATATGCCTAAACCTATGTGGAATCATCCTAATAGTTGCAGCTAAGGGACCCACTTTATCAAAAATCATCATGATCATGCCATATTTGTTTAAGCCTAAATTTAGGCACATATGTTAGGTCTCCCTATCATTTTCCCAAATAAATAAGTCGTTTAGGAAAAATGATATGCTACTAGAAGTAATTCATATACTCAATTCATCTGCTTAGCCCGTCCTTGGATGATCAAGCACCAGCAGGCCACTTGACCATATAGCTTTAGAACACTGTCTCGGAGCCTTTAGCTTTTTAGGATAACTTGGTCTGATAAGAATCAGTAAAATTTGAATTTGTTTCTACTTTTTATGAACTAATGAGAGCATGCTTGGTTAGGGTTATAGTGCATATGGAGTGGGAATGGAAATCAGAAGTGTTGGTTGGAGATAATGCAATCACCCATTACCCCGTACTAGAGAATACCCCGTTCCTCAAATTTATGGGAGGAATGAAAATTAACATGTTATAAACCCCCTGCCATCCTGTCCTTCAACCTTCTTTATTTTCCGACTTGCGTCTTTATCCATCTTTTTTGTTACTTGGTTTTTGCTGCGGTATACATGCTTTTACCTTCAATCGATCCATATTTTTTAAATCTTACCATAATTGTTCGTTTCTTAGGTTTATCGATTTTCGTGAGTGAGTTGCAATTCTATTTTTCAAAAGCATAATAGATACTTTTTTCAGTTCTACTGTTGTTTGATGTTTATTACTGTTGTTTAAATTCTGTTGCAAGTATTGATTTATCATATTAAAAATATATCAATTCCGTTCCTTAACATTTCACCCGAGCAACACCAGCGGCAATGATAATACCCAATGCGTTATCATATTAAAAATATATCAATTCCGTTCCTTTCTTTGAACAAAGCACCCCCTTAATATTGAAATCTGATTCACTTTATAATCAGAAAATGTATCCGGTGGTAAAACTATTGTACCTGCATATAAAGTTGGTGTATAAAAATCAAGTATTGTGTATTCATTTCAGGGAGCTGCGGTTGCTTACGTAGCAGATCTTTTGAAAGTGCCAGCAATATTTGTAAAAGCGGTTACTGATATTGTGGATGGAGATAAACCAACATCGGAGGAATTTTTGCATAATCTGTCAGCAGTGACTGTTGCACTTGGAAAATCAGTTACTCAAGTAGTTGATTACATCAGTGGAAAATCCATCTTGGAGCTTTAAAACTATCATTTTGGGTAGAACATGGCATGCACTTATTGAAATAAAGAGTAAGATTAATAGGCATATGTATCCACGGCTGCTAGCATGTGTGGCAAAGCGAAAACGGGGTTGCCTTTATAATTTATGAACCCCTTCTTGTAATGCTTTCTTTCAGCCGTCTTTGGCACGCTCATGGCTTTGTTATATTATTTGTATGTGAAGATCAATTCATATGCAGAACAGAAACTCTATTTGATTGAGTGTCAACTGTGTGGTTTTATTGTTCTTTTGCATGGAATATATACCAATTTTTGAATAGAAAAGCAAGGGTTTATCATTTGTCAGTGTGTTTGAGATGTGATATCACTAATTGAAGGGGTCAACAAACCTAAAGATTGACAAAAGCCGGGTCACTAAGGTGGTGTTTGTTTTTCATTAAGAGGCTCTTAACAGCCTCTTAATCTGAACCGTTCAGACGCGGTCAGACATTTTGGTCGCTCAGACCGTTTTTTTTTTTTTTTTTTTTTTTTTTTTTTTTTTTTTTTCGTTCAGACCCGTAACTAGTACAAGCAAGCAAATGTGCGGTTCAAACATGAGTTTTTTTTCGGTTCAGATGCGGTCAGATTCAGACACCACCTAAGTTTGAGCACGTGGTCTGGTTCTGTTTTTGTTACTCAATATCCCTTACTGCTTATATGCATGAACATAAAACAACCAATGCAATTACAAACTAAAATATATACAATAAACAAAGCAAAGAACAACGGAACTTCTAATCACATACCCAATTTCACCTTCTATAAACGCCCTCCAATATTTAGTACCACCTAAAGAAAAAGCTCGAACAACAGAAACTTGAAAAAGAGTACAAACAACAAAAAATAAGTAAAGATCATAATAGAGATAAAACACTACTCATGGCATTGGCAATCCATATAAAATCAATACTTATTATCACCTTATCAGATTTATCACAAAGATCAATCAAAACAAAACAAAAAAATGAACCGAAATACCTCACATTAACACCGGTATCTGTGTTTAGAGACAGAAGCCACAGATCAAGCAAATAAACAGGTGATAGCTTATAACAATTCTAGCAATGATATAATTGAAAACATGTGTACAACATGCAACCAACCCTATAATCTTACTGGATCACAAAGTGGCAGCGAAAAATAGGTGTACATTGAACCCTATAAATTAAGTGGCAATTAAGTGGAGAACCCACTAACCATTATTTAAATCACTTTAAGCCGCTAGATCGACTCAGCTCAATGTGTGAATAGTGTCGGCTCGAGCCGCGGCTCCACAGTGCACCCAAACCGCCCCACTCCCTCAAGAGTCAAGCTGATACCCAAAGCGGCGGCTTCGAAATAGTACCGGCTCTCTAAAGAACTTTAATGAATGTTATATAGTATAATATATGCTTTAAGGTCAACTGAGAATACACGGGCACATAGTAAATTAATATTTATTTTTTATATAACGTATTCTTATTTGAAAAAATGGAAAGAGACAATTGGCTCTGATATCAAGGTCACCTTGGCTTTGATATCAATTGTTCAAAAAAAAACAACAAACTTTGAAAGCTAATGCCGAATATTGACTTAAAGTAACACATACATCACCCCAACCGTTACATTGTGTTAATTAATGAATGAGCAATGAAGAATGTTAAAACTAGCATCCTCCATCTCTATTTATAAATACGAGGGGTTACAATTGAAATTAGAATTTCATATTATCTATACTGGCCACACACCAAGCGATCATAGTTTAAGTCTAACTATGATTCTATTTAACTAAGTACAATTAAATCCTTATACATATACTAAGTACACTTTAGCCTACTAAGAATTGTTGCTATATTATAACATCCTCAGCCACACCACCTTGATGTAGTTTTAACTAGGAGCGTAAACGAGTCAAGTGTCCGTGCGTTATACTCGGGTCGGCTCGGTAAATGTACTCTGACCATGTTTACCAGAAACAAATATATATTTACGGTCTTTTTGTAGAATCAATCGGACTTTGTCTCAGTTCTTTACCAGGATTTGGACCCAACCATATTTTTAAAATTGCTTCTAATTTAAATCTCTGGACCAGAATACCAGATACTCACCATTAAGCGTCAATTGGTTTGTCATAATATACTAAAGCTGGAACCATTTTATTGGGGTTCGGCGGACTTTTAAAGTAAGAACATACACTAAGAGTTGAACTTCTAGTAAACCATAAGTTAAATGTTCAGCCTCGAACAAAAATATCTTACAATTTTACAAACAAAATTTATTCATATACTGCAACGAAAATTGCTTTATACTAAAGTACGTAGTCGCAAAGGATGGAAATATATAATATTAGGAAGATTAATTTTATGGGCATTTCTTTTTATTGTCTCGAGTGGTCATTTCGGCATAGCAGACACATGATTCATAGAATCATAGTTGCCACAGGTGCTTGGAGGCACACAATTGCACCTTTCAGAGACGGAGCTAGGACTAAACATAACCGGGTGCACACAAAAAAATGAACACTATTAGTAGATATATATTAGTAGATACATATTTCGATAGACCGGGTGCATTTAAGATATCTTTAGGAAAAATCGATGGTTTTTTCAAAAATTAACATTACATTGAAAAAATCAATGGGGTGCACGGGCATCCGCGAGAACCCCTGGCTCCGCCCTTGTCCACAACATGTCCCGCATGCCCTGTTGCATAAGTTAGGTCTCTTTGATAGTTTACATCTTGCTGCACGTGCCTCTCCACAATCTGTATTTCATAGCTTCGTAAAATCGTAAGTAGTCACGGAAGGGATGTGGGGCCTCCGTGTCTGCCTCCCTGGGGAACCTTACTCTAATCTATCCCTTCCATTTCCCTCAAAACCAGTAGTGTGGAGGAAACTTCACAAAACCTTGACGATCTTTTTTTAACCGTTGCATCGTTTCCAACAATGAAAACATTATTATCTTTAATTTGATACAAGATCACCAAATATTTTTTACATACCAAGGGACTAATCTCCACCATTCATCTTCCTTCCATCTTTATTTGATCTAATGGATGAGATTAATTCCAAAAATTTAAAAAACCCACTTTCATCCTCTTTTTTCAAATATTAATATCTTTCAAACCGTTAATCGTTAAGCCAAAAAAAATATACCGTTACGACGAGCATTTAATTATCTTTCTATAGATATGCATTGTGATATACTTTCGACAAAAAAAAATTTTCGTTTTTTTCACGTTTTTTTTCGTGGCCGGAAAAAATCACATATGATATTGCTTTCATAATATGATATGCAATATCATAATATGATATATCATATATGATATGTATAATCATATAGATATCACATATGATATTTTTCGGCCAGAAAAAAACGTGAAAAAAAAAAAAAAAAAAAAAAAATTGTCGAAAGTATATCACAATTGCATATCTATAAAAGATAATTAAATGACTCATCGCGATGTAAATATTATTTTCGCTTAACGATTAACGGTTTAAGAGATAATTAAATTATAAAAAATGGGTGAAATATTAAATGCTTTTAATCTCAACCATTGATTACTTTTTAGATGAATGGTGGGGATGAGTCCCTTGGTATGTGAGGAATGTTTGGTTTTTTAAATAACTCAACTCCTTTAATTTAATGTATATTTTAACAACTTTTTTTCTTAATCAAGATCAAATGACAAGAAAACTTAAAATTAGAATGATGAAAAGTAATTATAACCACATATTCGAGATTTATCGATTTGAATTAGATATATCTTTATTCATTTAGATTGATCATAATGTACTTTCTAGCTCAAAAATTATATGCATATAAATATATTGGATGCATTTTTATCAAATTAGATGAATCTTGTGCATTTTTCGTCATGTACATGCCAAATGTGGTCCTATTGTTACTTTGCATCATTTTCAAATCAAAATCAATTTCGAAACGATTGGTAACGCATCTAAATGAATTGAGATGCATCTAATTCATGTTGATGCATCTTAAATGTGTAGTTTAGTTAGTTCTCATCCTTCTCATTTTAAATTTTCTTTTCAGTGGATCACTAATCATCTTATGTTTACTTATATTGTTACAACTGAAAACCATTGTCCAGTCATTGGGAATTGCCAGGAACTTTGTACTAAACAGAGTTGCAAGGACCTTACCGTAACATGTAATGCTTTGGTAAGTTTTGTGACTTTTGATAATGCTTAAACGGTTTTTGCATATATATATATATATATATATATATATATATATATATATATATATATATATATATATATATATATATATATATATATATATATATATAT
>LBNU01030209.1:14375-25372 GCA_014162995.1 Artemisia annua | reverse complement strand
GTGTTCAAAATGGTCACATGACAGCCAAAAGGTCTTAGGTAATGAATAGAAGGAACTTTCCCTGTGAGAAGTTCATAAGGTGTCTTTGAATGAGGTCTAGTGATAGAGACCTTGTTCAGAACATAACAAGCAGTGCTTACTGCTTCAGTCCAGAACATTGTTGGTAGCTTAGAGTCTGCAAGCGTGGATCTTGCTGCCTCTATTAAGGTCCTATTCTTTCTTTCAGCAACCCCATTTTGTTGTGGGGTCCTGGGATTGCTATAATCCCTTTTTATCCTGTTAGAGTTACAAAGGTCTATTAAAACCACATTTTTGAACTCTGTTCCATTATCACACCTTATACCTTTAACCTTTTTATTTAGCTGGTTTTCAACTAGGGTAACAAAATCTTTTAAAGTTGGAGATGTTTCATCTTTAGTTTTCAAAAAGAATACCCAGCAAAACCTGCTATAATCATCAGTGATCACCAAACAGAAGTACTTATGATCAATACTTCTTACTTGAGTTGGACCAAATAGGTCCATATGCAGCAACTGAAGTGGTTCTGTGATATTGCTCACTGCTGTAATGGCTTGGTAAGAGGCTCTGTGTTGCTTTCCTTTGTTGCAGGCAACACAATTGTGCTCATTGGTGAAAACCTTGGAAGGAAGCCCTTGAACAAGACCAAGTTTAGAAAGCTTGTTGATGGTCTTGAAATTCACATGAGCCATCCTTCTGTGCCATTTGGTAGATTCATCCATGCAAGCTTTAGCCACCAAACATGTTAGATCACTGTCAGGTTGTACCTCATTCATGTTGAATGTGTACCAATTATTGCTTCTTGGAACTCTCAGCAGAATTGGTGTATCTTCTGGAAGTTTGAAGTCTTTGTTAAGTACAAGACATTCATTCTCAGAGAAGAAAACTTTGTTCTTTTTATCACAAATTTGTGATACTGAGAACAAATTAAAGTGCTACAGTTCCTTCACATAGAGTACATTTTCAAAATCCAACATGGGTGTTCTGATAGTTCTTCTCCCTGTGATTCTACCATTTCCTCCACCAAAGGTCACATTGCCTCCACCTTCTATGGGTACAAAATTGATCATCTTTTCTCTGTTCCTTGACATGCTCCTTGAACAACCACTATCTACTATGCCAACTTCTTTACTCAGTAAGGGATGATCCTACAACAACAACAAAAAAATATACGAAATATAAGTACACTTTGGAGACTCAAGTCATTACTGACTTGAGCCTGCCTTGTGGATCATAAGAGGTAGGCCATGTAGATGTATAAGATCCACCATTGTTCTTGGATCTTCTTTGAAAGCTAGATCCCTTGTTAGTCCAAGAACAACCTACTAAGGGCTTAACAGCAGTATCCCATGGGACCCCCCAACCCATATACATAGGGTGATAAAAACTAGGCCAATAACCATCCTGATAGTAAGGAGAAATAGGGCTAGGGAATGGTCGTGCAACTTTTCTTCTCTTGTATGATGGAAAAGATCTGTCAGCAGGAACTGATGCATCAGCAGCAGAATTGTATCTGCTGGTAGATTGAGTTGCTTGTGGAACATAAGATGGTATTTCATTAACACGTATCCACTTTGGTCTAGGTTTCTTAGCACATTCACCCATTCTTTGCTCATGAAAATTACAATCCTTAATTAAATGAGATTTACTTCCACACACAATTTCTTCTTTTTAAGCATTCAAACCACAAACATTAACAGAATTGTTTTTGACAGAATTAACATTATTGTTTTGCAAAGAATTAAATAACAAGTCTTCAGAGGAAACTGTCTTTGAATTGGATTTGTTAGCAGCTACGCTTAGAGGCTTGTATGGAGACTTGGGTGAAGGCTTGGGTTCGGTCTTGGGAAGGTCTGACTTATCACTTGAATCACAACTTGTATAGGCAATAAACCCTTGGTCAGAAGACTTGTCACTGTTTGAACAAGAGACAAAGTCAGCAGAATTAGAAATAGGGTCAATTAAGTCACTTGACTTTTTGCCATAAAGATGATGTGATCCATTAAAGTCAACTGTGGTGGACAGGTCAATGGGCATGTGTTCACCTCTAATGGGACTAGGGACAACATGTAAAGGGCCTTCTTTAACAGAGTTAGCTAATCCTGCTGGTGTAGATTTACGAATATCATTCCTAGCTTCTAATCCTACATATTTTTGAAAACCTAATCCTATACTAGAATTTACAGCCTGACTACCATACAAACAACTAGCTAAATTATCACCTGATATTAACCACTTCTTATGTGTAGCTATTTCAGTATCTAGCTTCTCTTGAAGAACTTGTTTATCAGATTCTAACTTAGCTTTCACCTTTTTAGTATAGATTAACTCATCTTGAGCACATTTTAAGTCCTGTTTTAACCCTTTTATTTCCTCCTCATAAGCAACTTGATTATTCTGAAACCAAATCTTTTGTTTTTCTACGATCCTTAAACCATGTTTATATGATTCAAGGTCTTTATAACACTCATTATATTTAGGTTTTAACTCATCCTACATTTCTTTAAGTTCATTATATCTCACACTACAACCAAACACACAATTATGTACCTGGGAGATGCCCATAAAAGCAACTTGATCATGAATATCCTCTGAAGTACAGCTTGCCAGCAGTCCACTCTGATCACTATCACCATCACTTCTCTCATGAGCCTTCTAGTCAACATGATCATCCAAAGTGATCAAGGCTGTGGGATATCTAGTTTTGGCAGTTTCAATTTCCCCTTGTTTCTGCTGATAGGTAGAATACCTAACCTCATCAGTAGGTTTCCTGTCCTTGCATTCTATGGAGAAGTGACCCATTCGACCACAAGTGTAGCACTTGATCTTCCTTCTGTCAAACCTAGCTGAATCCCTGCCATTGAAACCAAATTTCCTCCCAGACTTTTTCTCAAATCTCTTGATGCTCAATGAGAGCATAGCCACCTGCCACTTCAAGTTCATCTCTTCCATATCCAATGGATCCACCTGTTCAAAGTCCTCATAGGAGAGTTGCTGCTGAGATTCACAATCAGCTACAAAAGAGTGAAGTACATCTTCCAACACACTACCAGAAGAAGGTGATTTAGTTGGGGTGTATGAAGATGATGCAGATGAAATTGGACTTGAACTAGGAGGCACCATATTGGAGGTGGAGCCGACAAAAGCTGAGTAAGTGGGAGTAGATGAACGAATAGGACTTCTGACATCTGGTTCAAGAGTTTTAAGTTTGTTGTACAAATCATCAAAACTCATCATGTCCAATCCACCCATAGCTTTGAGTGCAATGCTTACTTGAAGCCATGATGGAGGCAATGATCTTAAGAATTTAGCATTGAAATCTTCATTGTCTGGCCTGGCCTTCAGCTGATTCAATTGGCTCAGAATCTTATGAAATTTGTCATAACCCTTGTGGATACTGTTAGCATTGTATTTTTATATTATGAATGTCGGTCATTATATTCTTGAATCGTGTAATAGGTTGCGTTAGAAAGTGTTTTAGGATGTTATATGTTCATTTATCAATTACTTGAAAGTCTAAGGGCCAAATATGTAAAAGATCAAAAGCCCTAGACTTCACACCTATATAAGGTATTGTATAACCTCACTTTGAGGTTGGTTGATCATTTGGTAATAATATTGTTCTTATTTCACACACACGATCCTCCCATCTCTCTCTCTCTTCATCTCACTTCCTCTCTCTAAGATTTGATTTGATGAATAAGGTCGTGATTTAGGTTGTATACGGGCTCCTACAAGTGGTATCAGAGCCAAGGGATAGTTTTAGGTTGGTTTAGATTTAGTTTTGATTGGTTTTTGGGTCGTTTGGCTCTTCCTTGGGTCGTTTGGTTTCTTCCTTTGCAAGTTAGGATTGTTTTGATTTCGTTTAAAGGTTTTGTGGTGTTTTGAATCATTAATACTCGTTAAGGATCACATATTACATGTTTTGCATTCAAAAATTCGAACAACTTAAATTTTTTTGAGGGTTTTGCGAGTATGACTTAGGGATTGGCGAGTATGGTATTTGGCTATGTTCTTTTGCGAGTAAGCAGCAAGTTTTAGCGAGTATCACCTATTGCTTAGCGAGTATTGTTTCATTTGTTGCGAGTATCGTTTTTGGTTAGCGAGTATCATAGTCTGATGGTGAGTATGCCTTTGTACCTTATCGTTAGCGAGTAAGGTTTCTTTATACTTAGCGAGTATCACCTATACTTTGCGAGTATCAACAATATCTTAGCGAGTATCACAAATCCTTAGCGAGTATCAACCAGACCTTGCGAGTTTCAAACTGATTTTAGCGAGTATCAAATTGAATCCTAGCGAGTATCAAGAATTCTTAGCGAGTATCAGTCTTCCAAACTTTAGCGAGTATTGTTAGCATTGTATTTTTTATATTATGAAGTGTCGGTCATTATATTCTAGTATCATGTAATAGGTTGCGTTAGAAAGCGTTTTAGGAAGTTATATGTTCATTTATCAATCACTAGAAAGTCTAAGGGCCAAACATGTAATAGTCAAAAGCCCTAGACTTGAAGCACTATAAATATATTGTATAACCTCACTTTGAGGTTGGTTGATCATTTGGTAATAATACAAGTTCTTATTTCACACTCATGATCCTCCCATCTCTCTCTCTCTACATCTCTCTTTCTCTCTCTAGATTTAGGTTAAGAAGGTCGTGATTTAGGTTGTTTCTGGGTTCATACAAGTGGTATCAATCGCCAAGGGATAGATTTAGGTTGGTTTAGATTTAGTTTTGATTGGTTTTTGGGTTGTTTGGTATTATTTGGCTCGTTTGGGTTTTTTTGGTACGAATGGTTTCTTTCTTTACAAGTTAACTTTGGTTTGATTTATTTGAAATGTTTTTTGGTGTTTTGAATCATTTAGACTCATTTAGGATCAACCATAACTCGTTCTTGCTCAAAAAATTCGAACAGCTTATATTCTTTTGGGGTTTTGCGAGTTTGAAAAAAAGGGGTTTCGCGAGTATGGGATTTTTGTGAAAAAGCTTGCGAGTATTAATAGGGTTTAGCGAGTAAGAGTAAAAGCTTTGCGAGTATCAAGTTTTGTCTTGCGAGTATCGTTAATTTTGTTTTGCGAGTATCACGCAAAAAATGGCGAGTATGCCTTCTTGATCCTTATCGCTTGCGAGTAAGGTCCTTTGGTTCTTGCGAGTATCAACATAGTCTTGCGAGTATCAGCATACTCTTGCGAGTATCATAATAGTTTTGCGAGTAAGAGCTTTAACTTGTTGCGAGTATCAAATTTTCTAGCGAGTATCAAAGAATCTTTTGCGAGTATGAAAGGCTTTCTAGGTTGCGAGTAAGGGTATCTGAGTTCTTGNTCACGGCTTTGCTTTTGTGGCCCTCATGTGAAGACTTCCCGACAGGTCACCCAAGCCAGTACTACTCTCACATGAGCATGCTTAACCGTATGGGCGATTAACCATTAGACTACAAAACGCGTTGTTGTCATATAAGGCGAATGTTAACATATGTCCCAACATCACTCCAAGTCACGGCCAATGTGGGATTTGCCTAAGGTATTATTGCCCGAAAGAATGGCAAGGTCAATTTCACAAAGGTGATAAAAAAGTATCCAACTATAATGCTTGTTAGCATTGTATTTTTATATTATAAAGTGTCGGTCATTATATTCTTGAATCATGTAATAGGTTGCGTTAGAAAGTATTTTAAGAAGTTATATGTTCAATATTCAATAACTAGAAAGTCGAAGGGACAAATATGTATAAGATAGAAAGCCCTAGACTTCACACCTATATATACTATTGTATAACCTCACTTTGAGGTTTGGTTGATCATTTGGTAATAACATAGCTTATATTTCACACACATGATCCTCCCATCTCTCTTTCTCTACATCTCTCTTTCTCTCTCTAGATTTAGGTGAAGAAGGTCGTGATTTAGGTTGTATACGGGTTCCTACAAGTGGTATCAATCGCCAAGGGATAGATTTAGGTTGGGTTAGATTTAGTTTTGTTTGGTTTTTGGGTCGTTTGGCTAGTTTTTGGTTCGTTTGGTTTCGTGGTCAAAAAGATGAGCACGTTTGTTTTAAGGTTGTTTTGATTTCGTTTAAAGGTCTTTTAGTGTGTTTGAATCATCTATACTCGTTTAGGATAAAAAAACTATACGTTTTGCTTTCAAAAAATTCGAACAGTGCAATTTTTTTAGGGTTTAGCGAGTATGGAGATGAGGGTTTAACGAGTATGGGATTTTTGTGAAAAAGCTTGCGAGTTATCNTCAATAGGGTTTAGCGAGTAAGAGTAAAAGCTTTGCGAGTATCAAGTTTTGTCTTGCGAGTATCGTTAATTTTGTTTTGCGAGTATCACGCAAAAAATGGCGAGTATGCCTTCTTGATCCTTATCGCTTGCGAGTAAGGTCCTTTGGTTCTTGCGAGTATCAACATAGTCTTGCGAGTATCAGCATACTCTTGCGAGTATCATAATAGTTTTGCGAGTAAGAGCTTTAACTTGTTGCGAGTATCAAATTTTCTAGCGAGTATCAAAGAATCTTTTGCGAGTATGAAAGGCTTTCTAGGTTGCGAGTAAGGGTATCTTAGTTCTTGCGAGTATCAAAATTACTTTGCGAGTATGGTCTTTCACTATTGCGAGTAAGAAAACAAAACCAAACCTGCGAGTAACAACCCTAATATCTTGGCGGGAAAATTTGAGTAAAATTTATTTTTTACAGGAGATTAAACGTTCAATTTTTACGCGAGATTTAAATTTTGGTAGAACGTTGAAAATTTTGACCAAAAATTCAAATTTTTAGGCCAAAATTCAAATTTTTTCGATAATATTTGGCATCAAAATTTTTAAAACTCAAATTTTTCGTGCAACCTTAGAATTGCATTCCATAGTGTTTTTCAAATTTTGGGTAAGAATATTTTCAAATTAGATTTTTGGAGGGAAAATTCAAACTCACTAAGAACAACCGTAAATGCCTTGAAAGTTTCATCAAATCTAATCTACAACAACAACCTAAGTTCATCCTAAAGATCTAACGAACAACCTTTTCACACATAAGAATTCAATGGAGAAGGAAATACAAATAAGAGAAAGAAAATCAATGAAAGCGTTTAATGTGCTCAAGTCACAGATTGTGAAGGTCATTTATACACCAGGGTATGAATCAAGGTTCGATCAGGCATTTGAATACTTCATAAGAGTTCGATTTCATAATTTCAAAGAGAAACTCATTCAAAACCTGGATCAACTTGAAAAGCTACTTAAAGAAGAAGAACTTCATCCGAGTAACTGCAAGGAAGCTTTTAAAGTGATTCAAACTCAACTTCAGAGTATATTTAACCCTTGGATAATGCGCCAGTCAGAGTTTAACGATGCGTTTTATGGAAAATTTCGGGTAGCTTATAAGATCTTCATAACTACATGCATCAATAACATGGGTGAACTCGAAAAGATGCTTGAAGCTGAGGAAGCTGAGCTCAATAAGATTGAGAAGCTGAAACGGGAAAGAGAGCAGATTGAAAAATATATACAGTCAAAAGAAATAGAGCAGATTGAAAGAGAGAGGCAGTTAAAAGAAACAGAGGTGATTGAAAGAGAGAAGCAATTAAAGGAAACAGAGGTGATTGAAAGAGAGAGGCAGTTAAAGGAAACAGAGGTGATTGAAAGAGTGACAGATAAAGATAATCAAACAGANGAAGCTGAAACGGGAAAGAGAGCAGATTGAAAAATATATACAGTCAAAAGAAATAGAGCAGATTGAAAGAGAGAGGCAGTTAAAAGAAACAGAGGTGATTGAAAGAGAGAAGCAATTAAAGGAAACAGAGGTGATTGAAAGAGAGAGGCAGTTAAAGGAAACAGAGGTGATTGAAAGAGTGACAGACAAAGATAATCAAACAGAAGATGAAACGGTTAATGAGGGTAACTCATCAGATGCTAGTATGGTTTTCACGGGAAATGATACATCTTCAGATCAGCAAATTGAAGACAGCAGTCCAAGGTATGATTCGGATGCTGATGGTACACAACAGAATGAAGCTGTTTGGGACACCGAAGATGATCATATCAGACCTTCATCAGACACAGTGACATTGGCAACGGTACAACACTTAGATACTCATGATAGTGTGGATATATTTGCTAATATGTTTGTTCATGATCAGACACATCCTGCGCATCCTGAGTCTATTAGTGACATGTATATGGTGGAACAGAATGATAGTAATATCAATCTTGCTACTCCATATATGAATCCTAATGGAGGTGAGCCTGCCCAGGATGGATCTATTTATGAACAAGATCGTGTCTTATTTGCTTCATTAATCAATAATTTCAAACATGAACTTGACAAGTGCAAAAACGACAATCGTGAAGCTAAGCAAGCGAATGTCTTTTTGAACAAAGAGCTTGAGAGATTTAAAGAAATAGAAAAACGTTTTGAAAATGCAACAAAAAGAAATGTTGAACTTGAAATTGAAATCTCAAATCTTAAATCTCACGCTCGAAAGTTTGAAATGTATGGAGAGTCTGTTCAACCACTCTTAAAAAGAAAAGAAGAACTTGAAGTTGGTTATAGAGAAGCTCTTTTGGATAAAAAACGTTCCGTTCAAAAACTGGATGAACAAATGATTCTTAACAATAGAAAGGTTCAAGCGCTTTTAAAAGAGAACTCTGATTTAAAGAGTGAAAATTCAAGGCTTCAGAAAACCACTTCAAATTTCAAGAGTGTTAACACAAAACTTGAGAATGAAAACCAAGAGTTTTTGAAAAGAACAAACGATCTTGAAAACAAACTTCGAAAATTGGGTCAAACTTCTCAAACTCTGAACATGTTGCCTACTAGAGATGAGGACATTAATACACAAACATCCGGAATCGGTTTTGAGAATATTGATCATGTGGAAAATGAAAAACCGGGTTTTCTAAACAAAGTGCAAAAGTTGACACCTATTTTGTATAATGCTAACGATATGGGAAAAGAGTTGTCAACTGATCTTCTGTTTGAGTCTGAAGATATTTTAAAATCTGAAGAAGAAAAACGTTTGAAAGTGAAACAAAGAAAAACACCATTCTCATACCACGGCTTTGTGTATGGTTGTACACAATTGACAGATATACCAAAAGAACCTTTCAAAAGAAAAGACACTAATGTGAAAAGATTTTTCAAAGAAGCTCAACTTGCCACTTATGATGCTAAATTATGGCAATATAAAGCAAGGAAACAGTTTTGTAATCTTAAACACCACATTGAGCAAACGCTAAAGGTCATTTGGTTTAAACAAGAAAACATATCAACCGATGTTTGGTCTAATCCTCTTTCATCAGATGTACGCCTTAAGATACAAGTCCAAAAGATTTTGAAAGATGAGATTGAACCTCGTGTGAAAGATATCAACTTAAGTTTTGAGTACTTTGAAAAATATCTTGTCACTGAAATGAGAGAAGATCTTAAGTACGTTCATTCTCTCGAAGACGAATTTGATGAAAAATGCTTAATACTTGACATTCAAAAGGAATTTTTCACAAATCAAATAGAGTCTTTCAAGTCAGCATCTGTCAGCCATGAGAATGAGAATGTGAATTTTGAACAAACATCTTCTTTGAAAAATGAAAATCTTTGTCTCAACAAGAAAATCACCGAGCTTTCAAAGGAAGCAACTGATGTCAAAGAAGAATTGTCAAAAAGAACTGCTCAGTTTGAGAAAGATCTTGCAAAACTCAAAGCGCAAAGTATCTCTTTCCAACTAAAACTGCAAGAGAAGAATGAGAAATCAGTTTCAGAAAACTCTTTGACATCGGTGCTCAAAGGAAAAGAAAAGATTTTTGAAGAAAATTGTGATGATACCAAAGTCAAGTTTGATTTTGACGAGCTTGATACAAAAAATATTGAGTTGGAACATGCTGTGGCATCATTACAAAAAGAGAATGAGCATTTGAAACAGATTTACAAAAACCTGTTTGATTCAATCAAACGTTCACGAGTTCCGGAACAAAAATCAAACATTACACAAAAAGAGACTGAAAATTTGAAGTCTCAATTGTCTGAATTCGCTGATAAAAAGTTTGAAAATGTTCTGCAAAAGATTGAATCAATGAAAAATAAAAAGGTTGATTCTCAAGTCACAAAAGTTTATTTTCCAAACCACCTGTTCGATTCTGATACGCCAGATTTTGAAAAGAAAACAGGGGAGAAAATGTATCTTTTTGAAAAAGAAAATCATGTGCTTCAAATGAAAGTGGTTGAGCTTGAAACTCTTTTAGCTCAACAAACAAAAGATTTTGAGGATGCTAAAACTGACTTTTTCAACAAAACGACCAAGTTTGAAAATTATTTTGAAAGACTGGAAAAAGAAAATATTCAGTTCGAAAGGAAATTGGCTCGTAAAACGGATGATTCTAAAGCCGAAAAAGATCAATTTTTGAAACAAATTGCTTCTTTAGAAACAAAATTGGCATCCCAAGATAATCTTTCTCTTCAAAAGGAATATAATGATTTGAGAATTTCATACAATGCCTTAAAAGCAAAGTTTGATGCTCTAAACCCGTCAAAAGGCAAATCTCATGTTTCAAACGAATCTAAACCGCAAGTAAGTGTTTCGGAGAAGGTTTACACGGGTGAATCTTCTAAATCATTTTCGAAAAGGGTTTCTCAGTTTACAACCTATTCTTTGCAAAAAGGAAGGAAATTTTCAAAGAGACCTAATTTTTCTGAAACATTTACTACACAAAAGGTTTCAAATGCAAGTGCCCGTGATGTAAAGAATCAAGTTTTTCAAACTCCATACTCTGGTTTTACTCCGGTGAAGCAAGTGTGGAAACCAAAGCAAAGCCGTTCAGAACATTTGAAATATTCATACTATGACATGCTTCCACTACAACAAAAGAATGGCTCTGCTTTGAAAAATCCAAATTCAGGAAGGTTTCCATTCATCTCAAAAACGAATTTTCGAAATGCAACACCGAGTTGCAACAACGGATGGAAAACTTCTTCTTCAAGTTTTAAAACTCCAAGAGA
>LBNU01030208.1:36699-60979 GCA_014162995.1 Artemisia annua | reverse complement strand
ATCATGTTTTTTTATTGGTTAACATGCTTGGATTACTTATTTAGTTTGGTATCCTTGTAATATACTCTTTCTCTTTTGGATTACGTAAGTCGGTGGTCTGTTATGTAAATATCTTGTCTATTATACTGACAAAGTATTTGGTAAGCCAATATCAAATCCCTGTAATTAATGAATGTTTATATCCTGTTAGTAAATAGTTTTTTTAATCATCTAAAGAGAACAAATCAATTTGTTTTAAAACTAACATCAACAAATTTATGAATGTTTAATGTGCTGTAAATTTCTCCCCAATAATTATGTAAACTTATTTTTATTTTTTGGCTTAGTAATAATGTACATGGTATAATCAAATGATTGTGTGCTAATGCTTAAATAGAAAATATAAGTTGTTGCAATTTGCATATCTGATAATAACGTTTACTTAAATTCGGAATAAAGCTTCTTTATATACAAAATTTGCCGTTGAGTTTGTGTAGTTGCCTTCTTCATCACAATAAAGAATTTTCAATCCTTTTCAAAGCTTCTTTATATACAACATTTGTCGTTGAGTTTGTGTAGTTGCCTTCTTCATCACAACAAAGAATTTTCAATCCTTTTATGTTTTTGACTCTAGATACCTCGACGTATAGCTGACCATGTGAGAATACTGGCCGTTGAAGAAACAATCCAACTTGGGTCAAAGTCTGACCTTGACTTTTGTTAATAGTCATTGCAAAACACACAGGGAGTGGGAACTGTCTGCGGTTAAATTTAAACGGCATTTTATTATCTGATGGGCTGAGAATCATACGGGGTATTGCACAAATTGTACCAACACAACCACCAGATATAATCCTGGCTTCAACTACGTTTGTACCCAGTCGCAGCACCTGAAGTCTTGTTCCATTGTCTAATCCAGCCATTTGGTCAATGTTTCTCACGCACATTACCGATGCTCCTACTTTCAATCTTAAAGAATGTTGAGGAAGACCGGCTACTCGAATACTGTTCAAGAAATTACTTGTGTATAGCTCCTCATTGAAATTTGTGTCCTGATCAGCAACTCCCTCCGTGTCTGAACTATCGTATGTATGCTCATCACCTGAAATTAGATCGAGCATTCGATCGTTAATCATATCAACCAATTCGTATGTAGGAGCGAGAATGGCTCTTTCTTGGAAGTGTCCTGATGTGTAAAGGTTATCTTTTAAATTTGGGTAGACTTCTTTAATTATTGTAGCAACATGGTCGTCTGAATCAGGGATTAACTTATTATCAGGGAATTTGACCATATCTTCACCATTGTTCTTGTCTCCAACTGTTCCATTGCCAATTGATAAGATCCAGTCAGCAAAATACTGTATTTATTTTTTTTTTCTGCAGAAGTTTTGCCTGTTTGCAATCGCATGTTGACTGTTAGTGTCAGGACGGTGCAATGTTGCCTCAAATACGAAGAATTGATTGCTGCGTGTACAACATCGCTTCTGGTTCCGTTTGTAATTACTTACCGGTAGTATTTATCGGAAGTCCCCTCCAAATAACACTACTTTCCCACCAAACACTTGCTCGGAAGGTGCATTTATATCCGGTCTAGATATGTCCCTTAAGGTCCTATCAAACGACTCATAGCAATGCCTGTGTGTCATCGGAGCTTCATCCCATATGATTAGTGTAGCCTTCCTTATTAAGTCTGCAAGCTCGCTATCACCTGTTATGTGGCACATAGAGTCATCTACTATATTGATTGGAATTGCATATCGATAATGAGTTGTTCTTGTTAGGAATACGCTTTTTGTATAAGAAAGATTCGGTCACCCCCAGATATGATTAAGCATTGTTTAGCTCGTAGTAGTTACATTAGTTAGTAAAACGTAGTTTAGAAGTAGATTAGTTCGCGGAAGAAGGACGGGTCTTTACCCACTGTATACCTGATCCGCAGCCCATGTGGCACGCCCAAGTGGCAAAACCCATGGACATATAAATACCCTCTCCATCCTTGGAGAGGGTAAACCTTCTCATAATCTATTTTCTTTTTTTTTGGTTTTCTCTCTAAGGCTTCATCTCTTTCTCTCTCTAACGTTCTCTCTCTACATTTCTTTCTTTTCTTTCTTATGTGCAACGAACCAAAACCACAGGTATGAACGTGTTTGTGATGTTATCTAGTGTTCTACATTTGGTATCAAGAGCCAAGGATACATCCTAGGGATCATAGGACTTGTGGTGTATGGTTTGTTTTGGTTTCTACTAGTTTAGGGTGGTTTTTACTCATTTTGGAGCTTGTTCGTGGTGATTCTTGTGTTCTTTCTTGTACTTCTAGGATTAGAGGAGTTATATTCATCTAGTTTATCAGTTGGTTGGACTAAATCTAACGTTTGTGAAGTGTAGGAGTTGTTTTGGAACTTTTTCTTAGCAGCGGTTTGCTTCTCGTTAAAAGGTTCTTAGCAGCGGTTAAGTTGGGACTTTAGCGGTTAGCAACCGCGGTTAGGACAAGTAGTTCAGCGAACATTACGCTGTACTTTGTACTGTTTCAGCGGTTAACTTCTAGCGGTTTACTCTTCAGCGGTTAAGTTACCAGCGGTTTACTCTTCCGTGGTTACTTTACTAGCGGTTACTCTGTCAGTGGTAACTATTGTCAGCGGTTTAATAATCAGCGGTTACTATTCTAGCAGTTAAGTTTCAGCGGTTATTACATCAGCGGTTTTCTTTCAGCGGTCACTTGTTAGCGGTTACTGTACCAGCGGTTTACTTATCTTAGCGGTTTTCATAGTTGACTTTAGTAAAATCCCGGGAAAGAATCGATTTCTCGGTTTAAGTCATGTGTGTTGTAAAATCCCGTCTAAGACCTTGTCATCATGACTACTGTAACATCTATTGATGATATCCAAGCTGCTGGGTCTGACACTCGACCTCAAATGCTAGAAAGAACGGACTATGAGTCTTGGTCACAAAGAATTCGCTTGTATTNACTTTAGTAAAATCCCGGGAAAGAATCGATTTCTCGGTTTAAGTCATGTGTGTTGTAAAATCCCGTCTAAGACCTTGTCATCATGACTACTGTAACATCTATTGATGATATCCAAGCTGCTGGGTCTGACACTCGACCTCAAATGCTAGAAAGAACGGACTATGAGTCTTGGTCACAAAGAATTCGCTTGTATTGTCAAGGCAAAGAAAATGGGGAGAACATTCTGAGATCAATTGCTGAAGGGTCGTTCCAAATGGGTACTACCAGAGATGTTATCTCCACTGGTGATGATGGGACAGTCACCTTAGGAATTGACAGACCTCGTACGTACAATGATCTGAATGAAGCGGAAAAGAAACGATATGATGCTGACATTCGTGCTTCAAACATTGTGGTACAAGGGCTACCGAAGGACATCTACAAAATGATTAACTTCAACACTGAGGCCAAAGCTGTTTGGGACAATGTCAAATTGTTGCTTGCTGGTTCAGAACTAACAAAGGAAGATCGTGAGTCTCAATTGTACGATGAATTCGAGCACTTTAAGATGAACCCTGGTGAAAGCATCAATGATTACTATGTCAGATTCCACAAGCTTGTAAATGACATGAGAATGATCAAAATGACAATGCCCAACATCCAACTCAACTCAAAGTTTGTCAACAACATTTCTCCAGAGTGGGATCGGTTTGTCACAGCTGTGAAGCTTAACAAAGGACTCCGAAACACCAATTATGAACAGTTCTATGCTTATCTCCAACAACATGAGAAACATGCTATGTATGATTGTCAGCTAAGAGAGAAGTTTCACCCCTCAAATGACCCTCTTGCTCTGATTTCCAGTGCTCATGGACTTCAACAATTCATAGCTGACTTAGTCAATCACCCAACCTCGGCTCAAGCAACACAGAATCAGTCTTCTCTTGGTCAAACTCCCACCAATCAGCAAGTGTCAAGACTAATCCACAAGAATCTGGGAATGCTTATATGGACAAGAGAATTGATAATCTCTCCAACCAAGTCTCACTGCTGGTTCAACACATCAGAAGCACTCTTCCTCAAACCAACAATCAACTCAGAACCTCATCTAATCCACGTAATCTTGCTGTTGTGGAAGATGGGCGTGTTGCGGTTCAAGGATTTAACATCCTGAAAATTTCCTAAAATTATTTTACGAGCCAAAACCTCTACTTTTGATTTTCCTTAGCATTTGAGCTTCTTTGAACTTGTTTGGTTTTGAAAAACCGTGAACTACCTTATTTAATGTGAGCTTTATTCCTTTATCGAGTCGGCACAACCTAGAAAACTTGAATCGAATTGCTTTTGCTAATTTAATTGAATTATATTGAGTTTGAGAAAAACTTTGAAGTTTATACTTGATTTTATTGGAAAAGTGATTCGTGAACAATGGCACAAGTTTCGTAATTTTTGGAGCCCGTTTACTATGACGAATGAGCCCCGGAGTGTTTTCGTGAAAAGATTAGCCAATTGACAGCTTTGGCCCTCCACCCTTTTGTTTCATTTCACACCCTCACATCTAAAATTTTCATTTTAACCATTCCTTCCTTAATATAAAAACTATTTTAATTTTATTTTTATTCATTTTTCTCAAAATAAACACACACACTTTCTCTCATCTCTCCCTCTCTCTTGCCACCTCCACCGCCGGCCAATACCAGCAGTTTCCGGCCACCTCGCCGGAATCTTCATAAATTCCGGTCGCCAAAAATAAATATTCCTGCCAAACTTATATTATTTCACCAAAAGATAGATCGGCACATCCTCGTTCCAAAAGTACCACCCACACACCCCCACTCGCTACCACCGCCACCCACGCGCCACCCCACTCGACTGCCATCACCACTGAGAGCTACCACCGCCTCCCCACCGTGTTTTCTTGGTAACCGAGCACCCCCTACCATCTTTTTTATCATTATCTTTAACAAATACTAATTTTTCAACAAAACCCTAATTTGTATTTTAAAACAAATCCGATTTTTAATGTTTTTCTTTTATAAAACTTGAATAAAACCCTCGTGTGGACCCCCCCCCCCCTTGGTCTCGACAGCTGACTCGGTCACCACCGAGTCTACTCAGGTGACTCGGTGTGGTGATGATGGTGTTTTCCTTGTTCTTGATGTTCTATTGATGTTGTTGTTTATGTATTTGGATTCAGAATTGATTTTGAGACCGTTTGGTTTGATTTTGGTCTCGGCAGTTGACCGGTCAATGCACCGAGTCAACTCGTTGACTCGGTGGTTGACGATTTTTGTATCCATTTTTGTTGTTGATAATTATTTTAAGGTTATGGTTATGTTTGGTTTATTTGGTACATGGCCGACACACGGCTAAGCCTAGCCGTGACTCACGGTTTGGCCGGGAATTAATTAGGATTGATTTGGATTTTATTTGGTTTTGTTTTGGGATTTATTTGAGTATTTGTGGATTAAATGGGATTACTATTCTTTTAGAAAAGGAATTAATATGTTTTTGGAAAGAAATAATAAGATGTTTTAATAAAAGTTAAGTTGGATTGAAATATTTGTGGATCATGGGTTAGTTTAGGCCGAGAGCCTCAACTGCTAGGGTTGAGTCGAGCCGTGACTCGTAGAAAAGGAATTAATATGTTTTTGGAAAGAAATAATAAGATGTTTTAATAAAAGTTAAGTTGGATTGAAATATTTGTGGATCATGGGTTAGTTTAGGCCGAGAGCCTCAACTGCTCGGGTTGAGTCGAGCCGTGACTCATGGCGAGTCACGGCAAAGTCATTTAGTCTTTTGTTATATTTGTTTGTTTGTTTAGTTGTGTTTCGATAACGGTTTCGGCTAATAATTTTGATACGAGAAAACTTGACGAATAATATAAATTGGACTAATAAATATGAAACAATAAAACAAGTTGGATATAGTTAGGTGGATTGTGACATCGGACTAGGATCCGGATATTGTGACTTTATCTGTGATGAACAAGGATTGGACGTATTGGATTTGCGGCCATGGTTATTTGGACGTTATGGACCCTTTGGTACACGAGATGGTAGGGTACGTTAGGCCCGTAAAGATCTTAACGTACCTGGAACCCGAACAATACAAAATGGCCGATAAACCTAAACAACTAATGGACTACGTAATTGATATATCCAATTATATTATAATTTATAAAATGTTAGCGTTGTTTAAATAAAAAGAGTCGTTGACTCGGGAAACGTTCTATAAACGGGCAGGTTATGCCGAAATTTCGTAAAATCTTTTATAAACTTAATCTTTTACCGATGTTCTAAAAACATTTTCAAAGCTTATACGATTTGACATTTTATACTCTATTTTGGGAAAAATGGGTAAACGCCGAAACTATCTATCATTGTTTTTCTTTCGTTTGTTTTATCTTATTCCTTCTATTCTTTTATTCTTTTCTCTTCCCGTTTATTATTTCATTATCGTTTCTATTTGTTTTAGCGTGAGTTATTCTTTGGTCATACCTTTTACGACTTCTTCATGAGAGCGTTTTACTCTCCTTTGCCATTTCTTTCTATGTGTTTGACTTCGTTTCGCCGCCTTTCTTCATCTTATTCTCGAAATTGTATTTTCCTAAAGATCCACATGAGATTTCAAATGTTTATTTCTTTTATCGCCATTGGAAACTAAACTATTTTATATTAACACAAGTGTTCGAGGAACGTTACTTTATGTATATTATACTTGAATATTATTTCTAATATATAATACTCATTAGGTTGTGCCGATCCAATACCGTTGTGCTTATATTTTGATGATGATTGTGCTTGGTGACTTGTACTTGTACTTTCTTGATGCCGTTGTGCCTACATTATTCTTGAGGCCTTATGATTTACTAGTTGAGACTAGTTGTGATATCTTGCATTGTTGCGTACTCAGGTGAGTCCATAGCCCCACTTTTATCTATTCTAGTTGCTTTGCAAACTACTTGGGGTGAGATACATGCTCTGTTTTTACTATGATCACAATGATTTGAAAACTGTTTATTGAGCTGGAAACTTATGTATGCTAGTACTGTGAGTGAAGCAGTAGCCATTTTGTTGGATAAGCACTAAGTACGATTTTTGCCACTATTAAGTCCCTCAGATCATGAGCCATTAATCACTTGCGAGTGAGCGCGAATATAGTATATAGGCCTATAGGAATTGACCCTCCCACTCCTTTTGCTGGATAGGCAAATTGTGGTGTACTATATTTGAGGTTGGCTACGTATTTGGCAGTACCTAGCGTAGGGGGCATTTGTATATATGAAATTCCGCGGTTATTGTCGACTTATTTTCAGTACAGTGTTACTGGTGATTAGTTTGGTTAACGCTTGGTGTCATGAGCTTAGTACAGTGGTATTTTCGGGCGTATAACAACGTAGCCCCTTTTTATTAAACTTGGAATATTGTGATCAATTACTTTGCTTTAAACCTTTGGATTCACTCAACCTTTGTGTTGACTTTAGCATGTTTATCTCAGGTGTTAGATATTGTTCGTTACATATATTACTTGGAGGAGCTTGGCGAAGGGCATGGCTTGGTCATAAAAGACTCTGAAAACCTTTTGGACCTTTATTTTTCCGCACTATGTTAATTGATGTAAATTGAATGATTTCAATTATAAAATTTCTTTAAAATTTGTTTATATAAAACCGTTCTTTGTTCCTTTTGTTGTGATAACAATCGAGTAGCACCTCCATAATTGTATGCTTCCGCTGATTCGGTTTTCGGGGTGTTACAGATGGTATCAGAGCCACAGGTTATAGAGAACTGGTAATTTTCGAAAACCCAGACTATAACCATTTTTCCTATGACCAAAACGTGCCTGCCTGCCAAGCCAATGCGTCGCGCGTGATTATGATTGATGATATGATTGATGATATATTTGATGCCATACTTGATTGCATCTTTGATGAGATATGTGGCTTATTACTTGATGATTGATGCTCGCCCCATTTTCACTATTCGCTATAAGTATTGTTTTATACTTACGTTGATGCACCACACCTATCACTGAGTTACGNCCAAAACGTGCCTGCCTGCCAAGCCAATGCGTCGCGCGTGATTATGATTGATGATATGATTGATGATATATTTGATGCCATACTTGATTGCATCTTTGATGAGATATGTGGCTTATTACTTGATGATTGATGCTCGCCCCATTTTCACTATTCGCTATAAGTATTGTTTTATACTTACGTTGATGCACCACACCTATCACTGAGTTACGCTATTTCCTTTCGTAATTGCATTAGTTGATTTCGAGTTGAACACTCGTCATGGTTTTCAAAACGATTTTAAAATGAGAGACATGGTACTAGCATAACTAAGCGGAGTATAACTAAATTCATCGACCCTCGGTTGAAAGTAGACTGATCACCTATAATCAACCAAGGATAGTGGGGACGGTGCTGGATCACCTACGTCTCAGGAATGAATTTTGCATAAATCCGGTATTACTTATAACAGGATTATGTTTCGAAATGATTTTTCTATTTTTGAAAAATGGCAAAGTTTTGCATATGCACACGACACACTGGCATCACAACTCTTCATGAATTTAACTACACTTCGAGTCATTGCACCTTACGCATATATGGAACTTTTGTTCGTCACCATCTGATTATGTTCACACCGGGTCGGGTGAGACCCGATCGGTCACTTTTTTGAATTCGAGCTACTTATCTTAACTCGATCGATATCATGTTTGGCACACTAGTATGTTTTGGGATTGATGGTATCAATCAAGTTAACGTGATTTTGCATTCGAGTTATCGGAATATTTATATTTGGTTTTGGCTTCGTTTGAATTTGGATTTCTTGAATTCGTAAAATTTGGGTTTCGTTGTGGTTTTGAAATGGTCTCCTTGGCCTTGTTTTGTTTTTGAAATTTTTTTTGGTCATGTTACAACATAAACTTTCAGGGGTATGTTACAGTCCCCACCGCCCCAAAACATTACATTCTATTGATGAACCGGGGTTGATCACTAGATGTCTAAGAATGACCGTACCATAGGGCTTGTAAGATGGATCTTTTGATGGAAGTAACATAATGATACAACTAATGAACCTTGTCAAGACCTAGAAAACATACAATAGGCTGATTGTGACCTAGCAGGAGTCTTAGGAACTATGAAGCAACCCGAGCCCTATCTTTGGAAGATGTCTAACCCTTTTACTTACCTCTTGGGGATACAAGTGTTATATTTTACTACCTTTATAAAACAATAAACTACGATACGTTATATTTTCAAAAATATATATATACAAATTGATACGATATTTTGAAAAACGTTATTTCGGAAAACTATTTTGGCCACGATATTTTGGGTACGCTATTTTAACGTACTATTCCAAGTACCATTTTAAACGTTAAACTTTGGCTTCTTAAATTGAAGACGTGTTATATTAACATACTACTTGAAAACTATTTTAGGGGTATGTTACTTTGGGTACACTAATTTGACAAACTATTTGGGCTACTATTTTGAAAGTCAACATTTGTTTCACTATTTCAAAGACGAATCTTATCGACATACAAAATCAAAAACTAATTTGGATACACTATTGTTACACTATATTTGGAACTATTTGAAGTACATTCTTTTGAACACACGATTTCGAAAATGCACTACTTTGAACATATCGTTTTGGCAACACTGTTTGGGAATACTATTTGAAAACGAATTTTGAAAACATGAGCACTTTGGTATTGCCTTATGCCTCACCTTTTCCCCTGCCCCTCCATTTGTAAGGAAACTTGTATATGCCACCTTATAAACCAATGAGTTCGACGACACATTTAGTTGCTTTGGGAAGTAACCCGTTGGTTGGAATGGATTTTTGATTGTTTGATCATATGAAGTGGATATTGGAGATTGTGGACGAGATAATAGTATTCATAAGGAAACATTGACCTTAAGTTGTAAGTGAGGTTACTTGCATTGGCCGTGTTAGAGGTTTGCCTTAATGTTCGCGTTTCGAAGCTGATGTTGTTTTAGGTGATTCGAATTCTGTTGGTTAGGATTTTGAACAACCCATGGTTCGTTAACCGTTTTCCCTGAAGGATCATCAACCGTTCACACCTTTACACCTTAACCAGGGATCCACGCCATTTACCCTTTTTTTACATCCACTTGGTTTCATCCGTTTTATTTGGTTAAAACAGGCGTCATATGGTATATTAAACCTATTCATTATACTTACACATTATCTATATGTTTACACTTTTCATTATGAGTTGCATTTACTAATTTTCGTTAAACCAATATCAATACTTTTATTTCTACTTTGTTTTTACCTACTCAACTTTTTCCTATTTAAATTTTACACTTTAACCGTGGGTCCATAACCCACAAGTCGTCATTATAACACACACACTAGCGTTGTTTATCCTTTTTCAAATCTTAAACATATTTTACTTTCAAACATTTTCGTTTTAATAGTCACCACTAATGGGGCATGTTAGCCGCGATATAAAGGATATCAAATCATTACCTTAATTTCGTACGTACCTATCTCATTCCCACTTGTGTTCGTAACTCATCGCATTTTTACCCTCATACTTTAAGTCACCTCGTTTAGGTTAATTACCCACTTAAGTAATATCGTTCTATTTCAACTTTTACGAACCACCATATTTCAATTACGGACTATATTTTCACTATTACTTAATCAAGCGTCAAATACTATTATGCTATTCCTACATACGATAACCTATTTGTCATCCCATTATCTCACTTTAAAATTTCCTTACCCTAAGTGATTTATATAGAAGTTTTCCGTAAGTAATTAAACCCCTTACTACATTATTTCACATTCCATTATTTTGCCACTACACACAAATTCACACAAACCGCTTTCAATTGCTTTACCGACCGTTTTACGGTCAACCTACAAGATGTTTTACTACTATATTTTGAAAACTAAGATTTCAATGTTACCACCATTTTATAAACAATGAATTAAGTTCTTAATGTCAATTACTATTTTATATTTTTATTACAAGGTAGTTTTACTAAAATAAAGTATTTTAAATAATCGAAATGTTTCCCATAATGTGTTTTACTACCCTATTAGTATATTACAAATTTGTAACACCTGGTACTTTTCCTAAAACCCATTTCTAGCCAAACTTCTATTTTCGTACCTGAGCCACTTTTAAAACTTCAATGCATGTTAAATTGGATTTGAGAAGCGTGAGATATATTAGGAACGAGAATTTATTCCTTAATTTACTCAGCACAACCTAGGAAACTCGAATTTGTTTCATTTGCCAAATTATTTGATTTATTTTGAGTTTGAGAAAAACTCTGAAGTTTATGCTTGATTTTATTGGAAAAACTATTTCGTGAACAATGGCGCAAGTTTCGTAATTTTTCGAGTCCGTTTGCTATGTCATTCGAGTCCCGAACCATTTTTACAAGAAGTTTACTATAATGGCGAGATAGGTCCCTTGAGTTTATTTTCACAAATCACCCTACACTTTACTAAATAATAAAACTACCCTATACTTTCCCCCTATAAATACCCCCCACTAATAATATTACTTCATTTTATAAACTCAAAAACATACACACAACTCACACTTTCTCTCTCTCCCTTCTCTCTTCACGCCGGCCACCCCCACTCCCACCTCCGGTCACTTTTCCGGCCACCGGAATATTTTCCGGCAACCACCAATCACACCACCTACCCTATTTGATAGATCGGGACACCCCCGACTCATCCCCGCAACCCGTTTTGCTTCATTCGACCCCACGCGCCCCAAAAACCCATTTTTTCCGTTCGTAATCCACCACCACTCGCCGCCGTTCTTCCTCCTTGTGTTCTCGTGGTAACCGAGCACTCCCCACCCTCTTTTAATCACTTTTCATAAATAAAAACCCATTTTAATCGAAACCCTAATTTTATAATTTTAATAAATATGAGTTTAATATGTTTTCTTTTATAAAATCGTGTTTATTTAAGGTTTTAATAACAAAACTCGTGTGGTTTTTCATTTTTGGTCTCGTTGGGTCGCGACTCGGTCAACTCACCGAGTCAACCCGGTTGACTCGGTGAGGTTTTGGTTGTTTTATGGTTTTGGTTGTTATTTGGTGACGAAGGGAGTATGGATTTGGTTGTTTTGATGACATCGAGGGTCCGTTTGGTTTGTTTGGGGCACGACAGCCAACTGCCACCACCACCGAGCCATGGTGGTGGTGGTGGTGGGCTCAAATTATTAATATTATTGTTGTTGGTGACTTTGGGTATTTGGTTATTGGTTTTGGATGTGTTTTGGTATAAGCCGAAGTGTTATGGAATTGGTTTTGGTTTGTGTATTAGCCGAATAGGTTAGGATTAGGATTTGGTTTTGGTTATTGGTTTGAGGCGAGGTGTTAAGGGATTGGTGTTGTTATTACGGATATGGTTATGGGTCTCGGATGGTTATTATTATTATTATTACCATTATTATTATTATTATTAATAGTTTTAATTGGTTAAACGGTAAATTATAATACGGGATAATAACTATGTAACTTAAAATACAAATTGGTATAGTTAATTGGATTTGGATGACGGACTTGGATCCGCAATTGAGACTTGTGATTATATGACTTGTGAACTTGTATTGGACGTATTGGATTTGCGGCTATGGTTATTTGGACTTATGGACCCTTTGGTACACGAGACGGTAGGGTACGTTAGGCCCTTAAAGATCTTAACGTACCTGGAACCCGAACTATACAAAATGGTCGATAAACCTAAACAACTAATGGACTACGTGAATGATATATCCAATCATATTAATATCTATACTTTATAAAATATTAACGTTGTTTGAATATAAAAAGAGTCGTTGACTCGGGAAATGTTCTATAAACGGGCAGGTCATGCCGAAATTTTATAAAATTATTTATTATCTTCAAATTATTATATCAACTATTATTATATTTCGAAACCCTTTTATTTCAAGTATTATTTTGGGATAATGGGTAAAACCGAGACTTATTAGTGATTTGTTTATTTTATTCGAGTGTGTCTTTATTTCCCCTTCTTTTCTTTTCATTTCTTTTGACGATTTCCTTCGAGTATTCATTCGTCTTTCTTGTATGTTTTATGGATTCGCCGACTTATTCTTTTCTATCTTTCTTCCACACGAGACTTCTTTTGAAAACTATTTTCTTTCAAACGCCATTGTCTTTTATAAAACTTTATTCAAGCATTGTTTATTAAGGTATTCGAGTACCATTGCTGAGTTCTGATATTTATATTGATTAGGTTGTGCTGAGGATTATTTGCTGTGACGCATTATTTGATTGGTTGATATATCTCGTTTCCTGCTATTGTTAAGGTGTGATTCATAGCCCCACTTTTATCTTTTAAATGTTTATAAACCCATGGGGTGAGATACATGCTTTAAATGTTTTCTGAGCACAAGTATTTTAGTATGCTTTCCTGATTGGTATGCTTTCCTGACGATGTGCTAAGTAGCTCTGCCTTGCCATTGCAAGACCCTCAGATCATGAACCATTAATCACTTGCGAGTGAACGCGAATATAGGGATATAGGCCTATAGGAATTGACCCTCCCACTCCTTTTGCTGGATAGGCAAATTGTGGTGTACTATATTCGATTTGTCGAGTAATTGGCAAGTACTCGGGCTTGGGGGCACTGTTATATTATGAAATTCCGCGGTTATATTGATACTGTGATTGTTGGTTAACGTTTGCGTGTCATGAACTTAGCATCATCAACAATGTTATATGCACAGGGATGCCTCTATACATTGGTTGTTATCTTGATTTCCCGATATTAGCATATGTTGTTCATATCTTATGATTAAAACCTTGTGCTCAACTTTATATTTTAAACCTATGGATTACACTCAACCTTTGTGTTGACTTTTAAGCATGTGTTCTCAGGTACTAATGATAATAATGTTTAGCTTGGCATGATGACGATTTGGGCGTGGAGGAGTGGCTAAGGCTGGAAAGGCGATTCTGTCAAGGCAGCTTAACTACTTTCACTACCTTATTTTGCATGTCATTCGTAAAATATTTTTGTGTCTTTTACTATTTCCGCTGCTAAACTTTGTCTATTTTCCGCTGCAAACTCTATTTACTTTTTCCGCTGCTACTTTGACTTAAGAGTACTTGTACTCTAAGCGGTTTGTAATTCGAATGATGTGTTTGGTCACATTTATAAACGTCCCGAGTCGTGGTCATTAGCTATAAATGTGCTTGGTTCCTATTTGCGTAATACCCCCAGCACGATAGCTGCCATATTTGAGTTGGGGGTGTTACAAAATTAAAGCTTGTTACTATATTATAAGTGCTAAATTATTTTCTTGCTGCCCAATAAATTGTTTTACAACTCATTGCACAAGCCCTCCCATTATTAAATAATAAACCGATTCGCTACTCTACTACCATTTCATAAACCAACGAGCAATTTCATAAAAAGTTTGTAAGCTATGACGCGTTTATTCTGGCTATTTTAGTACAATCTTGTAAGTCGTTTTACTCTCTCGTTAGCTGAATAGCCATTGCCTTATTCCAAAACAATAAAATTATGTTATTATTGTTGTCTTACAATTTATTTTGTCATTACTTTTCAAAACTATTTTTCTGCCACCCGATGAATCGTTTTGCTACTAAATCACTAGGTAAGCTACCGCTTTTCCAATATTTTATGAATCACAAATGATTTCTTATTCCTCTATGCATTGTCTTACGAATCATCTCCCAAGTTATTGTGTAACCCGATCTTCATCTTGCTAATATGTCACCGAATAAACTATGATTTTATTATTATTTTATGAATGATAAATCATTATCCATCACTTTATCAACTATCCTACAAACTATTTTATTAACTGTTTTACATGATTGTGTTAATATTTTTATGAATGATAAATCATTATTCATCACTCCACAAGCTGTCCTACAAACTATTTTATTTAGTATTTTACATGATGTTGTCGTTATTTTATAAATGATAAGTCGTTCTCTATTATTTTATAAGATGATCTACAAACTATTTTATAAGGTATTTTACAATTACATGGTGAGCCATTTACGACCATGAAAGTGTTTTCATGCTACTATTTATATAATTGATAATTTTTCTTTCTTTTCAAAGTAAACCAAACCTTGGAAGTGGATCCCACACCTTCGCCTGAGATCATAGATGACAACCTACCGAGCCTTGATACTGTTTCATCACTAATAAGTTACCCCACTCGTTCCGTGCGATTAGATTCTCTGATTGGAGTGTAAATGTCAAACAAGGTTGTCAATGTACCCGCGCGGCCGCACCCTTATGATACCACACCTTCTAGGAGTTCTAAGACAACACATGCTCACAACTCGTTTCTTTTATGTGACTCGACTCCTGTACCGGAATACCGAGAGATCTTAGCCTGTTTAACGATTATTGATACTCGACCTCACCCTGTGAATAAGAAGGAATTTTCTCAATATATGTTGGAATTGATTTAATCATCTCGGGACACGAGTGCAACCATTTAAGTCATGATACCTCTTAGCATTCAGTATTTCTTTTCAATCATTGGTACCACACTTCAGTCAGGATACTGTTGATACCGTTTGAACAAGTTTGATACTTACACTTTTTGAGCTTCGCCCAATATTAAACCTTGAACACCCACTCAGCTTTTGGCAAGTGGATTCTTTCCTTTGATATTTAGGAACATAGGTGGAACTGCTCGACTACCCTTCTTCTTTGGTGTTATTACTTTCAAATCTTTTCCTTAAAATGTTTTTGAATCAACTTTGAAACTCGTAGTGACATTTTCTGAAAATGCCTATTTTGAGAACTAGATTTCTTCTGGTCAAAATCTTATCAAACTTTTGTTGAGAAATGTCAAACGTAAATCTTTGTGAAACTTATCTTACCTATACCACTATGGGAACCCCGATTTCAACAATCTTATAAAATCTTTTGAAACTGTGTCATCTTACGTAACCGCGAATTCTCAACAAAGAAATTTGTAACACTTGGAAAGTTATTTTGGTCAAATTTGTAATAATGTTTACCTAAATAAAGTTTTCAGATAAAGTCTTATCCATTTTTCTGAGGAGGAAAACCCCGATTTCGGAATTAAAATTTGAAGTCAGTCACCCCGCCATCTTTACAAGCTTTCATGTATCGAAATGTAACTTTGTGTCACCAGGATATAAACCCTACATTGGAATTGAGACTATGAGAATTTTGAGGAGACCACACCAACGAAACTGTGAAACATTGCATAACTGAGACTTAAATCGTTTTAGTACCATCATCTTTTCACCAATATTATTCCGACCTATAACCTGAACCTAATCGCGAGGACGCGATTCATTTTAGGGATATGTGCTGTAACATCCTGAAAATTTCCTAAAATTATTTTACGAGCCAAAACCTCTACTTTTGATTTTCCTTAGCATTTGAGCTTCTTTGAACTTGTTTGGGTTTGAAAAACCGTGAACTGCCTTATTTAATGTGAGCTTTATTCCTTTATCGAGTCGGCACAACCTAGAAAACTTGAATCGTATTGCTTTTGCTAATTTAATTGAATTATATTGAGTATGAGAAAAACTTTGAAGTTTATACTTGATTTTATTGGAAAAGTTATTTCGTGAACAATGGCACAAGTTTCGTAATTTTTGGAGCCCGTTTACTATGACGAATGAGCCGGAGTGTTTTCGTGAAAAGATTAGCCAATTGACAGCTTTGGCCCTCCACCCTTTTGTTTCATTTCACACCCTCACATCTAAAATTTTCATTTTAGCCCTTCCCTCCTTAATATAAAAACTCTTTTAATTTTATTTTTATTCATTTTTCTCATAATAAACACACACACTTTCTCTCATATCTCCCTCTCTCTTGCCACCTCCACCGCCGGCCAATACCAGCAGTTTCCGGCCACCTCGCCGGAATCTTCATAAATTCCGGTCACCAGAAAAAAATATTCCGGCCAAACTTATATTATTTCATAAAAAGATAGATCGGGACATCCTCGTTCCAAAAGTACCACCCACGCACCCCCATTCGCTACCACCGCCACCCACGCGCCACCCCACTCGACTGCCATCACCACCGAGAGCAACCACCGCCTCCCCACCGTGTTTTCTTGGTAACCGAATTCAAAAAGATGATCATGATAACATGGTCAAGCAATTTTCAAAGCTAGAGGTTGATAATCTTATCTTGCAATTAAGATACCAACATCTAGAAGAAAGAATTAGAAACTCAAATGCCAAGACATCTTTGGATGCTCCTGAATTTGATGCATATTTTGAATTAGCCAAACGGGATGAAAGAATTAAAGCTCACACTAACATGATTCGGAAACTGAAGCTTCAAATTGCACAATTTAAGAGGAATAAATGTGATGTGATTGATAATAAATGTGATGCGATTGATACCCAGAAACCTCCGTGTTTAGATTCTCAATATCTTCAACTTCAAAATGTCATTAACGACTTGAAATACGAAAATGATTGTTTTCAAGGTGAAAACTCTAAGATCAAACAACACTACAAAGAGTTACATGATTCGATGAAGATCACACGTGATAAAAACAATGAAAAGATAACTTCTTTGCTTAAAGAAAATGAGAATCTAAAGACTCAGGTGAAAGGGAAAATGCCAGTCACTGCATGTGATTGCAGTCTCACCAAAGCGGCTAAAACAATAAGAACTGATGTTGATGCCATTAATATTCCTCTTCCCCTTAGGAATAATGCGTTTTTTCATAGTGAGTACCTTAGGTATCTCAAGGATTTCCTAGATATTCTTTGCGAGACTATTGAAGAGGTTAGAACGGTGAGTCCTGCAGACATTGGCATCCGTGATGTGTATTATCTCACCAACAGATCATATGAGCTCTAAGATTATGCCATTGGTACATGTCCTAAAGCTGTTTGCATGCGTGATAAGACTAATGATTTTTCCTCTAAGCTTAAGAACAAGCATGTTACCTTTAAAGTGCCCATAACATCACCAAAACATAACACATCTGATACCAGAAATCAAACATCAGTTTCTCATTCTAATGTTCCCATCAGTAATTCTACAGGAGTAAAAGTTGTCACTAATGCTAGCGGGTCAAAGCCTAGTTGCAATACAAGGAATGATAGGACTTCGCCAGCTAAAAGTGCTCAAGGAAAGAAAGTAGAAGACCACATTAGGAACAATAAGACTGATCTGAATGTTGTGAATCGTGTTGATTCTAGTATTAGCTCTAGGGGTACTGTAATTAATTCGAATTCTAAAACCAGTTGTGAGATCTATAATAACTATTTAAATTCTGGTAATCATGATGTGTGTGTTAAGACATGTTTGTATGCTTCTAAAGTATCCCCTGGTTGTCATGCTGTTGATTATAATCGTGTAAAACATGTTTGGAAAGCAACAGGAAGGAAGTTTACTAATGTTGGCTATCATTGAAGACCCACTAGAAGAATAGTGTCAATAGGAAGTCTACGCCCCTTTGCCAAACAGTCTAATCCTAAGTTTTCCAACATTAGGATTTGGAAGAAGTCTGGTAGAACTTTTCCTATAGGAACCCAATGCGCTAATCATAAGTCTAGTTCCCCAGCATGTCATGTTATGACTAAGGATGCTAGTAATTCGTCCTATTCTGTTGCAATTAACAATGTCTGTGCTAACCAATCGGACCCCACTTATGGTTGGGGATCCAAGTTTTTCTGTTATCCATATCTGTCTGATTTCAAATGTAGGTCGTACAAATCGCCCTGTGGTATTTGGACTTAGGCTGCTCAAAACATATGACGGGGGATCGCTCGCGGCTCAGAAATTTTGAGAAAAAGTTTATTGGGACTGTTAGATTCGGGAATGATCATTTTGGTGCAATAATGGGTTATGGAGATTATGTGGTTGGTGACAGCGTTATCTCTCGGGTATATTATGTAGAAGGTCTTGGGCACAATCTATTCTCCGTAGGTCAATTTTGTGACTCAGATCTAGAAGTTGCCTTCAAAAAACACACTTGTTATGTTAGAAGATTGGATGGTATGGATCCCCTGAAAGGCAGACCCGCTCAAACCTCTACACTATATCCATTGAAGACATGATGCAATCATCTCCAATCTGTCTACTATCTAAGGATTCCAAGACCAAGTCATGGTTGTGGCATCGTCGTTTGAACCATTTGAACTTCGGTACCATCAATGAACTTACTCGTAAAGATCTTGTTCGAGGCATGCCCAGGCTGAAGTATGAAAAAGATCATCTTTGATCCGCTTGTCAGCTTGGTAAATGCAAGAAGCATACTCACAAACCCAAAACCATCAACACCATTATGGAAGTTCTTCATACCCTTCACATGGACCTTTGTGGTCCCATGAGAGTGCAAACCATATTTGGAAAGAGATATGTGTTAGTGATAGTTGATGACTACTCTCATTTCACATGGGTTAAATTCCTCAGATCCAAGGATGAAACACCTGAAATCATCATCAAACTAATCAAGCAGTTGAAGTTGGATTCAATAAAACTGTCAGATTCGTCCGCACAGGTAATGGAACGGAGTTTGTCAATCAGCAACTTACTCAGTTTTATGAAGATCTGGTAATTAGTCATCAAAGGAGTATACCTCGAACACCTCAGCAGAATGGAGTCGTTGAAAGACGAAATCGTACACTTGTAGAGGCAGCACGAACTATGTTGATCTTCTCCAAAGCTCCTATGTTTCTCTGGGGAGAGGCAATTGCAACTGATTGTTACACTCAGAACAGATCACTAATACATCCTCTTCACTGCATTAACTGTCATTAGAATAGTGATTGTAAAGTTATGTAAAGATTCAAGTGTAAGGGGAATGCGACTCCCCTATGATGTATTATTTTGGATGGTAGGGCAAGAATGTATGAAAAAAAAAATCGAAAAATCAAGAAAAATACAAAAAAATATGAAAAAAAGAAGAAAAACATACGGACTACCATCCCGTTTCTTTTTATGTTCTTTTTAGTTTTTGTTATTTCATTTTTAGACTAAGATCGAGTCAAGTCTTGACTTAAGCAACGATGTAGAGTGCATGTCTTTGATCATGATAATTAGCTTGCCACCACTAAATATCCTTTATTCCAACCAAATCGTGTTATCATATCCCTACACCTTACGTTACAACCCTTTATAAAGCCCTCTTTGATAGTTTATCTTAGGTGCTTACGCCTAGTGGAGGAGTAATTGATCCTCTCCCAAGCCTATGGTAATCTATTTGCTATGACAGGTAGTGAGTGTTATTTTCCGTTTCCATTTATGAGATATAAACTTTATGACATTTGAGAGATGTGAGAATCCAAACACTATTTGTGAGGTGCTAGTGTATGATTTCCGTGCTTGTTATGATTAGGGTCGAATAACTATTTGTTGTAATTACTTTTATATTCGTGTTAAATGACCCCTAACTCATATTTTGATTGGAATAAAAGCTCATTTGCTTGAGGACAAGCAAATCTCAAGTGTAAGGGTATTTGATGAGACGAAAAGTGTTACGCTTTTAGGGGGTCATTTAAGCCCTAATTCGTATAAATGTGATCAAATATTGCCCTAAATCGTTCCTTTTGTCATTTTAGGTACTTTTGAGAGGAATTCTGGAAAACATGCATATTCGGACGTTTTTGGAGCATAAAAGTGAAGAAAACGACAAAGTCTCAAAAGATGAAGATTTACAACCTGACGGCGTCAGAAGTCACAAGGTGACGCCGTCAGAAAGCCTTGACAAAAGAGTGGAATCCAATTTTCAAATGACGGGCCAGAGGAAATTTTGGAATTAACACCTGACGCCGTCAGGTGTTAGGAAAAGTAGGCCGTCAGGTTATATTTTAAAGAGTGACGGCCCAGAAGGTTTTATAAGGTGACGGCGTCAGAAGTGGATCTAGGCCATCCGAGAAACCTAATGGCGGCGAGCTGACGGCGTCAGCCCTTATAACCTGACGCCGTCAGAGTGTAAAATCTATATATAGTTTTCTAATTTTCATTCATTAGTGTGGAACTTTGTGGAGAACTTTTAGGGCAAACCCTAAAGACGAATTTTCTGTACTTTTTAGGGTTTCCAACCCTTGGAACCCTCATGCTTAATTAAAGATAAGTCTTCACTTTAATTCAATCAATATGTCTATGTGTTGGTTGATTATCTCTTTTGCTTGTCTTTTAATTAACATGTGTAGCTAAATTCTCTAGTGTTTGCTTAGATCTAATGAAACCTAACTATTAATTATTGGTTAATTGGTGTGTGTTGTTGTTTGTTGGGATGATTGTTCCATCAATGTTAGGCTCAAGAAAACTGGCCAACCTCCTTTATGGTAACGTGCTTGAACGTCTTGGGAAACATGTAGCCAAGGCATACTAGGCTATTAAGGTAGTATTTAACGCATGAGCCACTGTTTACAACCCCTATGGTTGTGCCGTGCATGGCATAGGGCGAGATAAGAGCTCATAGAATTGGAGAGATATGTATGCCACTCCATGAGTTATTAGGAATACACCCTTCATCCACACAAGTAACATACATATCAATTAACCGGTAAAAGATAGTTAGGGAGTAATGAAATCTAAGTAAACACAACTTTCTCCATATTGTTTTCACAACCACAATAGTTTAGATATTTATTTTATTTTAATTTGCATAAGTAGTAAACTTGGGTTAGTTGACTAGCAACTAATTCCGCCCTTCTTCCAAAACCGAGATTTTACTTGCTTTCCATAAAACATAAAAATACAAAAAGAATCTTCCTTCCACCCTTAGACCTATTAGAGTAGTTTTTCTATCCTAACGAACACTATTCCCTGTGAGAGAACGATCAATCCCCCGTACTTACCAATATCCTATACTACTACGGTCAGGTACACTGCCTGGTGGGGTTGTAAGCCTCTTGAGATCCCTCGAGAGGTAAAACGTGTTGTAAGGTCACAAAACCACGCATCAAAACTCTTCCACCACAGATGCTCCTTCTGTGCCACCTACCAGTGAGGACTTGAAGAAATTGTTTGATTCAATGTATGATGAGTATTTTGAGCCTCAACAGAGAGTCGAACCAGAACAACAAGTCATAGGTCCTGATGCTGCTGCTAATGATGAACCTCAACCTACAAACGGGCTTTCCATCTCCATCTCTCTTAGTCAGAATTCTCCATCATCCAGTCATACCAATCACACTGATCAACACTCTTCAATCCCTCAAGAAGAAGCATCTGATAACACATTTGAAGTGAATCCTTTTACTCAACCACCTGATGAACCTTTCGTCAACATATTTGCTCCTGAACCATCTACTTTGGCAACCTCCTCAGAAGATTCCAACACTGCCACTTCAACTCCCAGTCATTAACTTCATGAGCATATCAGGAAATGGANTCTCCATCTCTCTTAGTCAGAATTCTCCATCATCCAGTCATACCAATCACACTGATCAACACTCTTCAATCCCTCAAGAAGAAGCATCTGATAACACATTTGAAGTGAATCCTTTTACTCAACCACCTGATGAACCTTTCGTCAACATATTTGCTCCTGAACCATCTACTTTGGCAACCTCCTCAGAAGATTCCAACACTGCCACTTCAACTCCCAGTCATTAACTTCATGAGCATATCAGGAAATGGACAAACGATCACCCGATTGACAACATCATTGGTAACCCATCTAGGCCGGTATCTACACGACGACAACTTGCCACATATACTTTATGGTGTTTCGTTAGCAACATACTGTTCAAACTCGAACCAAAGGACTATAAAGATGCTTTGACAAAAATGTCCTGGTTCACTGCAATGCAAGATGAAATCCATGAATTTGACAGAATAGATGTTTGGGAATTAGTGCCCCCTCCCGACTGTGCAATGATTATCGCCCTCAAATGGATCTTCAAAGTGAAGCTTGATGAATATGGTGAAGTGTTAAAGAACAAAGCTCGACTTGTGGCCAAAGGGTACAGACAAGAAGAAGGCATCCATTTTTTGAGGAATCATTCGCACCAGTTGCCAGAATTGAAGCCATCAGAATCTTCCTTGCCAATGCAGCCAGTCAGAACATGGTTGTATACCAAATGGATGTGAAGACTGCCTTTCTCAATGGACACTTAAAGGAAGTGGTATATGTAAGTCAACCAGAGGGGTTTGTTGATCCTGAACGCCCTAATCATGTCTATCTCTTGAAGAAGGCACTATATGGTCTTAAACAAGCACCCAGAGCATGGTACGATACACTGTCCAAATTTCTTCTAGCCAACCAATTCACCAAGGGTGTTGTAGATCCTACCTTGTTCACTAGAAAGTTAGGAGAGCATCGTCTCCACGTTCAGATCTATGTGGATGACATTATCTTCGCATCTACCGATCCATTAGAATGTGATAGGCTTGCACAAGAAATGAGTACTGAATTCCAAATGTCCATGATGGGGCAAATGTCTTTCTTCTTGGGGCTTCAGATTTCTCAAAACCCACACGGTATCTTCATCAATCAATCCAAGTATGCCAGTGAAATACTAAAGAAATTTGGATTTGAATCATGTGAATATGTTGATACTCCAATGGTTGAGAGAACTAAGCTGGATAAGGATGTTGAAGGAGCACTTGTCGACCAAACCAAATACCGAAGCATGATCGGATCATTGATGTATCTCACAGCCAGCAGACCAGATCTCTTATTTGCTGTTTGCATGTGTGCTCGTTATCAATCCAAACCTAATAAGAAGCACTTAGAATCAGTCAAAAGAGTCTTCAGGTACCTTCAAGGAACAATTCACATGGGTCTTTGGTATCCTAAAGACACTGCAATGGCTCTCACTGCCTACTCTGATGCTGATCATGCGGGGTGTCAAGATACTCGTCGAAGTAACTCGGGCGGTGCTCAATTTCTAGGAGATAAACTGGTTAGTTGGTCATCAAAGAAGCAAATGAGTACGTCGATCTCCTCCACAGAGGCTGAATACATTGCCATGTCTTCTTGTTGTGCTCAAATTCTTTGGATGAGGTCTTAATTATCAGACTATGGCTTTGTATACAACAAGGTTCCGATGTACTGTGATAACAAGAGTGCCATTGCTCTTTGCTGCAACAACGTCCAGCACTCAAGATCAAAGCACATTGATATTCGACATCATTTCATCAGAGAACAAGTGGAAAAAGGAATTGTGGAACTTTACTTTGTGAGGACGGAATTTCAGCTGGCTGATATCTTCACAAAGGCACTTCCTAGAGAACGGTTTCAATTCATTCTCCCACGTCTTGGAATGAAGAGTATTTCTCCTGAGTCACTCAAAAGTCTTCAGGAAGATAATGAGAAGTAACTGATTCACTTCACATATCCTTATATATATAT
>LBNU01030208.1:9001-19537 GCA_014162995.1 Artemisia annua | reverse complement strand
AGTGTCACATCTCATCAATATGTATTTATGGAAAGTTTATGTGTTTGACCATCTTTGATTCTTACACATGTTTGGAAGTATTCCACATTGAGTCAATGCATGAAATAAGTTGATGTGACCTTGTTTGTCTTGGAGAGATTTATTACAACTTTGTGTGAAAGTTTTGTAGTGTCAGTTCTGGCAGAACCCTGGAGTTACACGGGCGGAACCCTTCTGAGGGTACCGCCGTTTCCGCCAGAGCTGATACTTGTTTGTGTATAAATACCAAACTACTTGCAAGAAATCTCTCATCACTTTAGGAAATATATTTCATATATCCTCTCATCTAACTCAGTAACATTTGACTTGTGTGATTCTCTTATGTAGCAAAGGAGTTCACAAGTTCATCCAAGAAGTTACAAGTTTCAACTCATAAGTTGCAAGACTTGTTAGCTTTGTTATGTATAGACTTTGGTAGTTTATACTTAATTTGTATCTTGTGTAGAAGTGATCGGCTAGTATTTTAGTCCTTAAAATACATAGTGTGACAGGAGTTGTTGTACCTTTGTAAAAGAACTAACGGGAGTGGTTGTACCATTGGTAAAGAAATCGACATCTAGCTTAGTGTCGGTAAAAGAATTAGGCGACGATAGGTTGGTTCTACCATGAACTAGAACTCGGTATTTAGCTTTGTACCGGATAAACGTGTAAGCGACGAGTGTAAAGGTTTCTCCACCGGGAAAGGAGTTTGTTGACTAGTGCTTTAAACTCTCGAGTTGGATAGTCGGGGCGTGGACGTAGGGCAAGGAAAATAGAGTTCCGTGTAGCCGAACCACGATAAATACTCGTGTCATGGTTTGATTGTTTCTTTCTTTATTCTTACTTGCTACTTATTATCTTTTAGATCATATCTTTGAAAGTATCCATGCTTACATCTTTGATTGTTTGAAAAGTATATCTTAGATTATATCTTTGATTATATGAAAGTTTTAAAAGATAATTAACTTAAAAAGCGGTAAACTATTCAACCCCCCTTCTAGTTTTCCACAAAAACATTTAAATAGTTGTGTAATGTTTTACCTGCATCTTTGAGTGTTTTCCAACTCTTCCGGCCTTGCGAATTTTAGCTTGTGCATTATATATATCTTTGAGTGTTGACACATTATCCTTATTTCGCGCCTTTATTATTGACAATATGTCATGTGGCTCCACATTTTTCTTTGTCAAATCTTCAACCAATTGATATTCTTCATTAGACAATCGTCTCGCATATGGATGCCCCTCCATATTTCGTGCAGGAGAATGATTATGTTTTTCGCATATCACACTCATCAACCAACCATCATGCATACTTGAATACTTTCCTACCAACTGGAATGGACAATTAATCTTTTTAGTAGCAGAATTTTTACTTGTTTCTTTCGGTTTATATTCACCTCCACGATCACACATAAGCGTGACTTCATAGAAAAAACCACTTTCGTTCGTGTATGATTTTTGAGTTACAATAACGTAACCAAGAGAGCGTGCCTTAGCTTGCGCCCAACATTTTAACTCTTCACGAGAATTAAAAACCTAAAATTAAATTACTTTTTGTTAATGAAAATGTTCACTTTTAAATGAATAGAATAAACTTAAAAATTATTGTCTATGACATAAAATAAGTGTACCTCACGAGTAAAAAATGGGGATGTCTCCACAAAAAAATCATCACTTTCACTTGGGTTGTTTCCATTAAAAAATGACATTCTTTATATATGCAAAACAAAAATCGCTTCTGCAATAAAATATAAATAATAGTTAGATGGACATAAGATAACAATAATAGTTATAAATACTTCAAAAAAAATAATAAAAAAAAATAAAATAAAAAAACCAACGATGCATAAAAAGTTTTAGAGAATACAAAAAGGTTCCAAAACCCTAGATCTAAACATATCTCTCTCACACACTTCATCTTTTTTCTCTCTTCACCAAAAACCACTATATAACCACCACCACCTACACCAACCGACCACAACCACAAACGCCCTACCCCAACTCCGTTTTCCAAACCAAACGCCCCACCCCAGCCTCTCGTTGTCATCAACAGCAACGAATCGTTTGGATTTGTTTTGTGAACGAACCGGACTGTTTGGATTCATCAACAGCCCCTCGTGGTAACCTCGTGATTTATTGTGAACGAATCAGACTGGGTGATGCTTTTTTGTAGGGTGATAGCTGGGAAAGTGAAGCGCGTGGAGGGACACGCGACACCGGATGAGGATGTTATGATTCGGTTATGATTCGTTGCTGTTGGTAACCTCGTGATGAGGATGGGTTATGATTCGTTGCTGTTGGTAACCTCGTGATGAGGATGTTATGATTCAGTTATGATTCGGTTAGTGGGTTTACCGACTCGTTGGTAACCTCGTGATGAGGATGGGTGTTATGATTCGGTTATTACTGGTAGTCGAATGAGGGTTGTTTGGGAGTGCTGTTTGGAAGGGTTGTTCGCTCGTGTGAGGGCTGTTTGGGAGTGCCGTTTGGGTGTTCGATCTGTTCAGGTGTTTGAAATGTGTAACTTGTAAAAAGTAATACAATCTTGGTTATTGCCAGAAACATATCTGGAAAGAATTTTGCTAAAAAAAGAGTTATACCTTTAGATTGTATGAATTGATGTTAAATTGAAATATCAGATTAATATGAGTTAAGTATATTTGAAATCACAATTAGCCATTTAAAAAAAGAGTTATACCTTTAGATTGTATGAATTGATGTTAAATTGAAATATCAGATTAATATGAGTTAAGTATATTTGAAATCACAATTAGCCATTTAAATACATGAATAAATCTGGTTATAATGTATTTAATTTAGTTAGTTACTAGTTAAGAATGTTGCTAAGTAAATTTTGTAAGTTTCGAAAAAAAGAGAAATAGGCCTTTGACATGATGTATAATAAAAATTGTTAAAAACTATGTTGACCATCTTAAAATAATCAGTCAAATAACAATAATTCCCACATTGACTTTTTGACCAAATTAACTTTTCTCGGTGGATTTAGCATGACTCAACATAATGCATAATGTGAGACTCTCTCTCTCTCTTAAAATTCATTACTTGATTTTATTTATATGATGCAAGCCCTACAAACATTTATAGTTGGTATTCATTTTTTTAAATTTGTGCAACCATCCTCATATAATTTCTCCCTTTCATACAATAAACATATGAATATAAAGTTTTATGCCATAAAAGTAAATTTTTTAAGAAATCGTATCCCATAAATCAATAATCTTTTCTATATAATGAAAATGTGTCAATTACTCAAGATGTTTTCATTGTCAAATTGCAGCCTCATCATTTTTAGTGTATGATATTGATAAGTTTGATAATAATGCTTTGTTAATCTTAATCAATGATTCAAATCTAAGTCATTTTTCTAAAATTAAAATTTAATTTTTCTAAAATATCGATTACATACTTGCTACTGTCAACCACCGTAAACCATCACAATGTCCAATTCCCGAAAAACTAATTATTCTTTTGGTAACGCCACATGCGAGCACCCTTGTGGTGTTTAATAAATCCCTTAGCCACTGTTTTAAAGACAATTATTAAACAAACTCTATTTCAAACCATAAAAAATCAAGAGCGAAACTAGATACAAGGATAATAAAATAGCGTAACTTGCTAGCTACATTTACACAAGAACAAGCACAAAATAGATCTAGAAAATTGATTACTTATTTCCTATCAAGTATATAACATAACACGTTTTGTATGTTCCCTGGTGTGGTGTTACTTTGAGTTTGTGTTATTCGTTTTCACATGGGGTAATGCGATTTACCAACTATATTCTAGGCAGAGATGTATGATAACATTTTCAAGAATTCCATTGTACTTTCTTGTACAAATAAGTACACAAAAATTGTGTCGTAGTTACTATTANTATGATTCAGTTATGATTCAGTTATGATTCTGTTAGTGGGTTTACCGACTCGTTTGTAACCTCGTGATGAGGATGGGTGTTATGATTCGGTTATTACTGGCAGTCGAATGAGGGCTGTTTGGGAGTGCTGTTTGGAAGGGTTGTTCGCTCGTGTGAGGGCTGTTTGGGAGTGCCGTTTGGGTGTTCGATCTGTGCAGGTGTTTGAAATGTATAACTTGTAAAAAGTAATACAATCTTGGTTATTGCCAGAAACATATCTGGAAAGAATTTTGCTAAAAAAAGAGTTATACCTTTAGATTGTATGAATTGATGTTAAATTGAAATATCAGATTAATATGAGTTAAGTATATTTGAAATCACAATTAGCCATTTAAATACATGAATAAATCTGGTTATAATGTATTTAATTTAGTTAGTTACTAGTTAAGAATGTTGGTAAGTAAATTTTGTAAGTTTCGAAAAAAAGAGAAATAGGCCTTTGACATGATGTATAATAAAAATTGTTAAAAACTATGTTGACCATCTTAAAATAATCAGTCAAATAACACTAATTCTCACATTGACTTTTTGACCAAATTAACTTTTCTCGGTGGATTTAGCATGACTCAACATAATGCATAATGTGAGACTCTCTCTCTCTTAAAATTCATTACTTGATTTTATTTATATGATGCAAGCCCTACAAACATTTATAGTTGGTATTCATTTTTTTTAATTTGTGCAACCATCCTCATATAATTTCTCCCTTTCATACAATAAACATATGAATATAAAGTTTTATGCCATAAAACTAAAATTTTTAAGAAATCGTATCCCATAAATCAATAATCTTTTCTATATAATGAAAATGTATCAATTACTCAAGATGTTTTCATTGTCAAATTGCAGCCTCATCATTTTTAGTGTATGATATTGATAAGTTTGATAATAATGCTTTGTTAATCTTAATCAATGATTCAAATCTAAGTCATTTTTCTAAAATTAAAATTTAATTTTTCTAAAATATTAATTACATACTTGCTACTGTCAACCACCGTAAACCATCACAATGTCCAATTCCCGAAAAACTAATTATTTTTTTGGTAACGCTACATCGCGCGAGCACCCGTGTGGTGTTTAATAAATCCCTTAGCCACTGTTTTAAAGACAATTATTAAACAAACTCTATTTCAAACCATAAAAAATCAAGAGCGAAACTAGATGCAAGGATAATAAAATAGCGTAACTTGCTAGCTACATTTACACAAGAACAAGCACAAAATAGATCTTGAAAATTGATTACTTATTTCCTATCAAGTATATGGGTAAGGATCCAGTGAGAAGAAAAACTTAAAATGAGAAGAATGAGAAATAACTATAACCGCGTATTTGAGATGCATCGACTTGAATTAGATGCATCTCTATTCATTTAGATGCATCTAAAAGATTAGGGATGCATCTAATTCAAGTTGATGCATCTCTAATGTGTAGTAGTTATTTCTCATCCTTCTTATTTTAATGATTCTTCTCATTTGATCCTTAGTCTCTAGTATATAACATAACACGTTTTGTATGTTCCCTGGTGTGGTGTTGCTTTGAGTTTGTGTTATTCGTTTTCACATGGGGTAATGCGATTTACCAACTATATTCTAGGCAGAGATGTATGATAACATTTTCAAGAATTCCATTGTACTTTCTTGTACAAATAAGTACACAAAAATTGTGTCGTAGTTACTATTATATATGAAACTTTAACCTTAATATGGCAATTAATGATTTGTTGAATTTAGATCCAAGACCTACTCCACGTCTTGCCTGCTTCTATTGCAACCATTAAATAAGAATAAAGCCCATTAAACAATTAACTGATTAGTAGTCAACGGGACGATTAAAAATTAGAAAGATTTATAATAACGTAGAAAGGTTACAATCTAAATAAAAACAGTACACACAATAAAACTTTGTGCACTATTCTTCATATCTTGCAGCAACATTTTTTGCCACTTTTGTTAAAGCTTATTACACCCAACACTTTAATCATATGTCGAATAGAAAGATCGATGTGCGGGTGACCTATCTGCTTACACAGTTTTTACAGCATGAAACCTTGGTTCTTTTGGGAGAAACTTTTGTTCGCTATACACAGTCATGTAGTCTCCGAACACAAACTTAGGGTATCCGAACGTATTAATATCTTCATTTTCTTTCGTGACAAGTTGAGATGCAGGTGCAATGGTTGCATCATAGGAAGGGTTATAGAATGAGGCTATAGATCTCCTAGTTCCGTCGCGCTTAGAGTTAACCCTATGCCAGACACTTTTGTATCTTCCATTGCTCAAGACTTCTATTTGATCACCCGTATTGATGACAATGGAATTCGGCAATGGTTGCACATCGATCCATTCACCTCCTTTAAGAATCTGAAGACCATCCGGCCACCTCTTCATCCTGGAAGAGCAAGATGATGCCTCCAGCATCCGTGTGGGCACGCAGACCGTTCACCATCTCAGGGTGAGGGCATGGTGGATAGTGGCTTACCTTAGTCCCAAAGAATGCCTTTTGTCCCTCTCCGCCATTGAAAGCATTCTTTATGTACCCCTTTGGTATGCCTAAGTTTTCGTCCATCACTACCATTAGCTCCTCTGCCAATTTTTTCAATTCTGCTCGGTATTCTGTCATGGTTTCTCTACAAATCATTGAATACACAACTTAGATGTGCTATTTAAAACGTAAAATAGAGTTTTATGTGATTATAGTACCAAGAACTAGTATTGATTCTTACTTGAATCCCAGGGTCTTAGGTGGCCATTCATTATCATCTGAGAGAAGGAAGACATCTTCCCAGTCGATATTTTCTAGCTTCTCATTGCTTTTCTTGTCGACTAATTCCCTCAACAACTTTACGGGTGTCGAGTTCTTGAAAAACTCTTCTTCCCTCTCTCTCTTATAGCACTCACTGCTCACCTTTTTCACCCTTTCAAGAAGCTCCTCTGGAATCCCATGATTCACCAACTGTCATGAATAAGGACAATGCAACGATCAGTACGTGCAGTGAAAATATAATCAAGTTGTGATTCGTTGTTTTGCAGATACATACACATAATACATTTTAATTTGGTTCTGTGAATTGCATGCTTATACTTAATAGGTTACCTGAAAGAATCCCCATTCTTCACATCCATTTGCTATCTGAGCCATTGTCTTTGCTCTCTCTTCACCGTTGAGCTTTGAGAAGTCAATGACTGGAATCGCCATTTTAAGACACGAAAAAAGACTATAGTGTATCTTGATTGGAAAATCTAGAACTGGTGTGGTAATGAAGGATTAACTTATCCTATTTATAGCCTACTTGCACCTCCCATCAAATGATAATGTCAACTGCTTCATGTTATTATAATCATTTGTTCCAAGAAGTATGGTATGATTCTCGTCCGTTTTGAGTGCAAATGATGGTCAAGGATTGAATTTGGTGCTAACCCACATCACAAGCATACTCCTTTAAGATTTTCAATCAATGCAGCGTTGATGATTGATAATAATTTAGATTAATTAATAGATAACACCTTTTCTGGTTGAACTCTGAATATTTATCTAGTTGGTGCTATCTTAAGTAAAACTCAATGTTTTATCTCTTCTTCACTACTTACGTAGATGTGCATTGTACTTTGTACACGTGTTATCTTGCTTGTAGCGTAACATCGAAAGAACTAGCTAATAAACTGCATTAATATGCTATTTTTAGTCCTTCTAAAGAACTAGTAGTGTTGTAACATCGAATAGTATAAGTTAATGCACTGCATTAATTGATTGCAAGGGTTCGAATAGTATAAGTTAAGAACAAGTAGGGTTGGATCAGTTGGAAAACCCCTTGCCTCTCAACCAAGAGGTCAAGGGTTCGATCCTTACTCCCTACAAAAGGCTGGAGGTCATTTTCTACCTTAGGTAGAACCGGAAGCAGCCTCTCTACCTTAGGTAGGGGTAAGGCTGTCTACATATCAACCTCCCCCATACACCGTGGAAGACAGTATTGGGAGTTTTTATTAATTGATTGCAAATTTAACTATCCATGTTGTAGTTGGTAAGTTTAGATTAAGATCAAGTCAATGTTGTAAAATACTCCTCATTCGACTATATATTTTTATGTCACAGAACGTTTATAAGGACAGAAAAAACTCTTTTTTGAACGGCATAAGTATATTTTCGCAATGAAACAATCTTTAACTCCAAGAAACCATGCCCGGTATGCTTTTTGGAGATGTAAAGAATATCGGTTTTTTTTTTTTCCTTTTTTTTNGTGTAACATCGAAAGAACTAGCTAATAAACTGCATTAATATGCTATTTTTAGTCCTTCTAAAGAACTAGTAGTGTTGTACCATCGAATAGTATAAGTTAATGCACTGCATTAATTGATTGCAAGGGTTCGAATAGTATAAGTTAAGAACAAGTAGGGTTGGATCAGTTGAAAAACCCCTTGCCTCTCAACCAAGAGGTCAAGGGTTCGATCCTTACTCCCTACAAAAGGCTGGAGGTCCTTTTCTACCTTAGGTAGAACCGGAAGCAGCCTCTCTACCTTAGGTAGGGGTAAGGCTGTCTACATATCAACCTCCCCCATACACCGTGGAAGACGGTATTGAGACCCATAACCCGTGGAAGACGGTATTTGGAGTTTTTATTAATTGATTGCAAATTTAACTATCCATGTTGTAGTTGGTAAGTTTAGATTAAGATCGATGTCAATGTTGTAAAATACTCCTCATTCGACTATATATTTTTATGTCACAGAACGTTTATAAGGACAGAAAAAACTCTTTTTTGAACGGCATAAGTATATTTTCGCAATGAAACAATCTTTAACTCCAAGAAACCGTGCCCGGTATGCTTTTTGGAGATGTAAAGAATATCGTTTTTTTTTNTTTTTTTTTTTGCTTAATACATAGTAGATGGAAAAATGAAAATATCGAGTGGTTTGATTGGCTCTCTAAGCCATATTCCATCGCTTTCAATTCTTCTCTTGGTAATAAAACTCTTGTTTCTAAATCTTGTGTGATAATCTGTTTTACTCTCATCATAAGTGAGGTCTTGTTTCTTGATGTAAAAAACTCGTTTTATTAAATCCGGTGTACATAAATGGATTCTTTTCAACATGATTAGAAGTGGATCCGATCCCTAACCACATGAACTTAGCAGATTGTCCTATCACATGAAAGATGAGGTTTGTTAAAACATAAAAGATACATATATGACCGGCTTAATGAAAGAAATATGTTGTTACTTTATAAAGGAACGAGACTTATTAAGTAGGATTCTTAACAAGATATACTGATGATTCGTGCTAACGGTATAGTATTATATTGCGAGGGTTAAGTAGACAACCATGTATTTGTTGTAATAAACTTTGGTATAAACAGTTTGATCTGACTATGTTTTGGTTTATTATGCAAACAATTTGAGAGTTTATTAACACGATGAAAAGAATGTTGGATTCTTAAACTAGTATTAGCAGTAGTAGTACGAGTTACAATCATGGACTTGGTCACTGTTTTGGTGTTGTGAATGTGATAACACTAAAATAATTAGTTGGAATTGCCAAAGATCTATTGGTGATACAAGCAAAAAAAGCAAGTAGTCGAGCACACGATGCCTAAAGCGAGTGGTAATAGTGACCTTCATCATCATCGTTAACTTAACGCCATATTAGTTTTTCAACACCACCAACATTACCACAAACATAGTGTAATAACACAACCAACATTACCACAAAAACTTACCCCACTTAAATACAAATACACCCTCCAAAAACCAAAATATCACACACACAATACAACAACTTCCACGCCGCCCAAAACTTGGTCGTCTAACGACTGAGTTCTCCCATTTGTACACCTAAGAAGCGTCTTCATGAGGTCAGGGTAATAAGGAGCACGCGTCTTAAGACGCTTATTGCTAGTATTCTTAATGTTAAAGGTGATACGTTACAAAGCTCAAGCCATGATATGCATTAATCCGGCCGAGCCATATGTAAATATGTTATGAAAGATTTTGAGCTCATACACATGTGAAACTAAAACAATTAAAAAAAAAATGCAAACATAATTTGATCAAGATTGTTGCGTAATTTCTCTCCTTCCTTTTCACTGTCATGTATTTTCTTCCATTTAAAGTTTTTGCCGACTATGTGACATTTGACATCAACGATATCAATGCTTTGACTTTATTTTTCTCCATTAAATGTGACAAGCTGATGTGTCCATATAAAGTTGTGCAATGTTAAAAGCAATATGGCGTTCAAGCCTTTGTCAAACCTTTACATGAAATAAATCTCACGTACCATTTAAGAAAACATATACAACAATCCGTAGCTTTGACTTCTAAAGCTATTAAAAAACTAGAGTTTTGACTTCTGAGCTAGTTAATTCCGGGTGGCCAAGACTGAACTAGAGAATGATGCATTAAGAGTGCACGGTGCACGATGGCAACAACAGGCCGTTGTCTTTTTTTAACCAACGGCGTCATTCTGCACTCCCTACATGCGTCATGCATCCTTTCATAGTTTCACTCACGAGCGTTGTTGGGTTTTCTCTTATTTTTCACTAGTTTTTTTTTTTTTTTTTTTTTTTTTTTTTTTTTTTTTTTTTTTTTTTTT
>LBNU01030202.1:21340-41547 GCA_014162995.1 Artemisia annua | reverse complement strand
TATTATGGCATGGCTAATCAGTGTTCGTAACATTGGAGAAGCTATTTCAAAACTAACACGCCATCAACATTAGTTGAGAGATGCAGGCTTCGCGGACATGACATTGATGACGGGAATTTGATGGTTGATTTAGGATTTTTTCTAGATGATTAATTTTTCTTTTTTTTTTTTTTTTTTTTTTTTTTTTTACGTTTTTTTTTTATTTCCGAATTTCAATGAATGACATTTATTTTTAAGGTATTTTTCTGTAATACATTGCTTATGTTGTATTTTTTAATCGTAAATATTGATGTTTAGCTTGACATCAATATTCTTAAAGTAACATTACCTAATCCCTATTAAAATTAAGGTTTAAACATTGGATCAACAGAAACGGTTATTATCATCTCTATGAAGCGATTTTTTGCCAATTCAAAATCTGTGAGTTTGGATGTTCAAGTAGATTATTTTACGGTTACTATTATTATTTAATTAGATGAAGATTTTTATTATTTGTATCCGAGATTGTGTTTTAGTTTCTGTTATATGCCCATGTGTACGTTCTAGGATGTAGTTTTTTGTTTGGATTATCCAAATGTTTGATAGATATGCTTATTAGTTGTTATTGATGTCGTGGTATCGTGCTTTTTTCAGAACGCCCCAATGGAATTGTCCTGCATGCTGTTATTGTTGTTAATTCTTAAAACCCCCAAATATCACGTGATTACGGGGGTATATATATATTATATAGTATATATAGATATATATTATATATATACGTAGTATATATTTTAGACAACGATGTAGTATCACTATATATTACGTATATATAGTGGTATCATATATATATTATACTATTATATAGTACTAATATATTAAACAGGGAGGCGTCTACACGTGGATAATGCCGAGGCTAAATGCCACCTCAAATTTTGGCCCAGTAAATTCATTATCAGGACATGTCATTACATATGGTGTCCATGTGTGAGCATTTTTATTTAAAAATGATGTTTTTTATGTTTGTATATTTCTTTAATTAAATTTCGGCATTTTTAGTTGATTGTCGGAATTTTTCCACAAATATAAAATATTAGTCGTGCACAGATTCGGAACCTGTAGGATTCTTACCAACATACAAACATCTCAAAAAACAATTGGAACAATGAAACTTTTGTTATTTTCTTTCCACGACAAAATTGATAAAGCTAACAAACCTTAATACAGGATGATTCTTACGTATATCAGAATATCTAAAAACCCTGAATGTATCATATCACGTATCACAATATCTAAAAACCCTAAATCGAAAAAAACACACACAATTCATTCGTTGCTATCCTTCTTCTACAAAAAATCAAATGTATCATTAAAACAAATATTCAATATTTACTCAATTGTTTCGTCATCTATATTGTCATTGCTCATTAGTATAATTGTCTTATTATTATTCTTGATGTCGTTGCAGACTTTACAAACTAACAAACATGTTTGAATCTTCAGGTAATCTTATTCGAATACTGTTTTTAGATGTTCACGAATTTGTCACTCCTAATAAGGTGGAGTATATGTTTAACACTGAGGTATCTTAATCAACTTTACAAATGGTTCATTCTGCAGTTTCCTTTTGTGTTTTGGCTTTGAACTCGGTAACCTCATTCCTAATTCATGTATGGTGGGAACTACTGTGGAAGGTATTTTTCTCCTTTTGATTTGATGTTAAAATTATTTAATGAATATATGCACACACATAATCTGGGATACGGCCTCAGGAAGTTTAGGTCGTTATATTCTAGCTATCCCGGCATTATTTATTCATAAAAACACTTGTATGAATTCAATATATGTTGTGCGTTTACTTGGTATGAAAAATAATGAAAACAGGTGCTTAAAGTGTAATTATATAATATCATGGTAGGCTATTTAGATTATAGAATTTACATGTGATTAATGCATGAATGAAACAATGAGTGGTGATAGCAAGTGTGTAATGTTAATTTAACATAATTATTATACATGATGGTCTGTGAATTTATACAAGAAGTTATAACAGGTGCGTGTGACTGCAAGGGTTTTTAGGTTCCTGCCGTTGTGGCAAGCATGGCTAATTTATTTGGTTTAAAAATATGATTTTGTTTATTGTATCCTTTATTTTAGGGGTACATGTACGTGGTATGCAAGTTGTTCCGTGCATTCTGATATTCAAACTTACTTTTATATATCGATCATGTTTATATTGGAACGTTGTTGGTTTCATGAACCCTAATCTATTGGCTCAAGAAATTTGACCAGGCTGATACACCAGCATAAAAGCATAGATCACCTGGACCAATTGTATAGAACAGTCCCTTCAGATAACAAGCCTTCCTTTTCGGTAGACGTTTTTTTTTTCTCCAAATGACGAATGTTAATAGATGACCGGGCAGAGGTAACAATCATCAAAACTGATAAGCAGTCCTTGCGTAATTCCTGCTTATCCATATGTATGAGTAAAATAAACACCAGCATGAACCACAACCAACATTAACCAAAGTGCTTATAATATGTATTATTTAAGAGGTAAAACAATGAGAATCAGACAATCAGTTTAAATAACTTTTCCCAATCTGATTATGAGAATCGTTTTATCTTTATCCACCACATGGAACTCATTAGTAGCGATTTTGAAAACACAATAGTTAGATAACCACTTTGCAAGAGCAATTCCAAACACCCCCTAATGTTAGACCTAAAAATATCAGTTTTCTTGCAGCAACTTTTTTGTCAAATGCTACAAAATTGATTGAATTTTGGTAGGACATGGGAGTATAGTGTGAGTAATGTGATCCGGTTTAGATATATTTAAGTTTTATGGAGAGTCGATATAATCTGAATATCTTTTTACTTTTCTTAAATAGAAAATTTAACTCAAATGAAAGATGACACAATGATTTTATATAAGATCTATCGTCAGATTCTTGACACGGTGATCCTTTCTTTGCTAATCAAGTAGTATTTTGTTGGTGCTTACATGGAATATATAGGAAATCACTTAGGCTTAGTAGTACTGATTTAATATTCAGTTTCTCAGATACGCGTATTTTTTTCTGTTACAGCAGATTCTGCCCGGATTTGAATTGCTTTAAGAAAAAATATACACACGCTTGAAGTTTAAGAGATTCACATTATTTTAGTTGAGCAGCTTCATCAATTACTAACAAATGTTAATCACATACAGTGGAAAGTCATGTGTAGATCATAAAAGCTTGAATGTACCTTTTGATTTCTTCTAGATAACGGATCCCCCGCTGACAGATTTTAGACTTCTTCTAGATAACGGATCCCCCGCACCAGTGAGCATATCCCTAATATCTTGTTCAGCTGTAAGAATGAAGAAAGGCAAAACTATTAATGTTAATAGACTCGACAAAAGGATGTATTGTTCTCAAACATGTCGAATAAATAATTTTGCTAAAGAGAAAATCAGGTCTAAGATATCAGACTTTTGGTCAAAATTAAAAAATACGTACTAAAAAACACCATGTTGTTGAAAAATATCAAAAAAAGCAATTCAAAACTCCTACTCACCTTGGCTCTCAGCATGGTGTAACAATCCCAAAATCTGGTTTAGCGGAAGCATACATGTTTGGGATGCTACTAAATTTATATCACAACACAAGGTACGAAGAACGGTTTTACCTCAACCGTTTAAAAGAAATCTTTATTTTAAAAATATTTTGTTTACAGCGTCCCAAATACAGTGCGGAAGTAAAGCCCATAAAATAAAATATAGCGGTCCCAAATATATCAGAGTCATCTATGACCATGCCATGCCCTGCCAACGCCTCCAATAGTAAGCTATCGCTTAAAACCTGAAAATACATGCTAAAAGGTCAGCTTACGGTGGTGAGTTCATATGTTTGTATAAATAACAAGGTAGAGTAAAAGTAAGGTGAGTTCAATTGAAAGTTTTGTGACCATTGTGTTACTCACAATGTCATGAAAATATAGTTTACTTTCAAGTAAATGTAGTGAAGTGGACCACAAGTTTCTCGAGTGTGAATAACCTTTCACATACAAATCAAGTTCATTTTTAGTGACCGACCAATGCTTTACTCACAGCGTTATGAAAAATATCAGTAAAATAGATCATGAGTATTTAGCATTTAGTTGGACCATAGGCAGAGTATGTGATCATTACAACGAATATAATGTCACACAAAATAACAGTCTGTTGCGCTAGCACTAAGTTCATGCAACCGAAGCTAGACAGTTCAGTGCGCTACCATGTAGCACATAAATATAATAATCAGGGCCCATAGCGAGTGTTTAACCCAATACACTCGTGATCCGACTTGGTATACGCCCGCATTGACCTATCTGGCCAACCGAACGGGGGAAGTCATCCCCAATAGATCTATCTATAACAATCGCGCTTCCCAGCAGGAACTAACGGTTCATGAAAATTGGGCATAACAGTGGGTTCAGGGGCTTAGGCTAACTGCGCAATAGTTTTGGAAAGATAAAATAGTGTAATGGTCCAGAAAATGTTTTGCATGTTTCTCACCCCATAGTTGTAAAACAAGTATAAGAAAAGTGGGGCTATAAACTCACGTTTATGATTTAAACGCTTGTGTCCAAAATGAGGTAATTCAATGTGCAATAAGTAAATAAATCATACTTTCAAGTAGGAACAAGTAATGTGTTCAATCATAAACAAGCATAGAGTTTGATTTAAAACGAGCATGTATTTCCCCCTAAAACAGTTATAAAACAAGTAAAAGTAGGGGTCATGAACTCACCTCAATATGAAGCAACGCCAAATATCACAATAACACAATTGGCATCTAGGGCAGATTACAGCGGTATCAAGAGATGTAGGTACAACGGTATGGGATCGGCACAACCTAGTATGTATATAGTTATCTCAGAATACGTCTAGTAAAGCAAAAGAGTTTTCAAAAGACAAGTGTCTTAGTTTTCGTGGATTACTCGTATCAATGTTTGTAAAAAGTTTTGTTACAACGTTTTGTAAGAAAGTTCAGTTTCAACATTTCGTGTGGTGTGGTAAGGGGACATTGACTCAAGGTGCAACTCACGCCAAAGTATAATATATATCCCAATATATTATAAAAGAAGTAAGAGAAAAGTCAAGAATTTGCTGACGAGAACTCAAGTATACGAACTTGAGTCAAGAAGGAAATAACAAGCAGAAGTCAAGAAAATAATAACAAAAAAGTATTTCAAGAAAGTAATTTAATTGGCATTTTTCGGTATTTACCCAATAATCCCAAGTAGTTTAGGAATAATCAATAAAGTTTGGAAATGTAATTTAAGTTTTATAACAAACTTAAATTAGGATGTCAAATAGTAAAAGTTTACAAGTTAAAACTATAAGTTTCGATTATTGTCGGGTTTTATAGAATAGGGTTTTAGAAATCAAAGTATAAGTCGAGAGTTTTATAAATTTACGCACGACGCGTCCGTTTATACAACTTCTCCAAGTCGTTGCGACTTACAAAAATCAATTTCCTCAAAGCAATACTTCCCAACAAGTTTATAATGAGAACGATTGATAATACTAATTAATTCCACTTTTTAAATATCTATTGGTTATCGACTTTTACCATTTGCAATAGTTTAATGGTGTTAATTGAATATTCAAGTCTGTTACGAGTCTAATATATTAAATTCGTACCAAGTTTAATATATTACATTCGTCTTTAGTCCAAAATGTTCAATTGTCTGAGATAATTCAATGCGTAGTCAGTGTCCAAGTTTAACATTATGCGTCAAATATATATGTCCATTAATTTCCATGTCATTTAGTCCGTTAAGTATACGTTTAGTCCGTATTCAAGTATAATCCCAAGAGTAGCCTAAACGTACCACGTCACCAAAGTTAAAATAAAACATTTATGTTGGTTCAATAACCGTCATCCAAAATTTAAATATGATGACAAGATGAAATGACACATTTAAAATACTAAGACTAAACTCACTCTTAGTCATATTTATGGCTTTTATAGTCCATTTAATCAACCAGATAACACCCCTTGTTGTTATGGGCTTGAGGCCCAAATATTTTCAACCCAAACGCACCCTAGCAAATATTGGGCTTGACCCAATAGCTAAACAACCAAAAGTGTCCTGTTTTTATGGAAAACACAAACGCAACCTTGAATCCATACATTAACCAATCAAATTACAACTCCAAATTATCATATACCAAAAACACTTTATCAGAAAAAATGCAACACATTCATTTGTATTTTAGCTTGTTAACCGAAAGCAAACAAGCACACCCTTCGTGGGTGATAAGGAACCGAAATACACAAACGAGCACACACACCTCCTTTGTGGTGTCTCGTTAGCCGAACAAACAACATAATAAACACACCCTTACGGGTCTTGACTGAAAGGAACAAACACCCTATGTGGGTTTTATATCTTGTGCCCAAGAACCAATAACAACAATTACAAAATATAAACCAACACCCTTTGTAGGTGAGCTTGTGAATCGAACTGACACACCCCCTATGTGGGTCGTGTTGGAGCCGAGACAAGGCCAAACAAAACACCCCTTTCGGGTTCACTACCCAACCGAGGAAAACAAGTAATCGCCACCCTATGTGGGTTGTCGAGCCGTGAACCAATAAGCACCAAAAAGGCCACGAGTTCAGCTCGACTTGGCTGAGTCGACTCAACTGAGTTGACTCGACTTGCCTGAGNCCCTATGTGGGTCGTGTTGGAACCGAGACAAGGCCAAACAAAACACCCCTTTCGGGTTCACTACCCAACCGAGGCAAACAAGTAATCGCCACCCTATGTGGGTTGTCGAGCCGAGAACCAATAAGCACCAAACAAGCCACGAGTTCAGCTCGACTCGGCTGAGTCGACTCAACTGAGTTGACTCGACTTGCCTGAGTTGAGTTGACTCGGCTCTAAAAAAACAAACAAACACCCCTTTCACAGATTACAACCACATGAAACAATATCAAAACGTTTTAAATCCATTATCAGTTTTGATTTAATTATCATTTCACAAAAATACATATTCACATGAATCCGAAATAAATTAAAGTAGGAGTCTTACAATATTTGTGAAGAAATACGACAAGGAGATGAAGCAAATCTCGAGCCCAAGCAGCAACCACACCAAGGAATGGATGTGGTGCTACTGTGGTCAATTTGAGATAAAAAGAAAAATAACAAGAAACCCTAACCCCTACCTTTTGATTATTGGAATTCGTTTATAACCATAAAGAGTTAAATCCAACTCTTTTTATTCTTCTTAAGGATTCCTGTGACTCATATTTGGGAGGGGAGAAAGAAAACACTACATAGCCGCTTGGTTGTCTCGATCTTGGGACACTATACACAAGGAACAAGGAGGGATGAAAGTGACCATGGGGATGGATCTAGGGTTTGATTGAACCTGATTTTTGGGGAGAGGGAAAAGATAATACTGTGTGTATCTATTTAGGAGAGAGGGAGGCGTGTATACTGATTTTTTTTTGTTTTTTATTTTTTATTTTTATTTTTTTTAACGTGAATGTGTAAGGTAACTAATATATTTTGTATTATAAAAGTTTGAATTTGTTAGTAAAGAGGGTGTGGTGTGTACCCCGCGTCCCGTTGAGCTTTGGAGTACACGCGGTATTCTTGGTTTGACGCGAACGCGAGAATAAAATTTTTAGAGAGCGTGTTTATAAAAGTATTATTGAGACACATTTATTGACTCTGATTATTAATTATTAGGTTTTTGCCGTTACTATGTCGGTGTCGGTACACGTGCGGTGTCATTTTTCAGGAAAAACGAGATATCTTCTCGTTTTTAAAGTTTACTCATTAGTAAACATCAAAAAATAAATAATTCACTTTTCTGATAAAAACAAATTATCCCACTATTAAAATAATAGTCCGAAAATTTACGGGTGGTTACAGTCTACCCTCCTTAACGTGAAATCCGTCCCGGATTTCAATTTATGTTATCTGATAAAATGGTGTTTGGGAAGTGATGTTGGTACTCACAACCGATTTGAGTCTTACCAGGTGGTAAAAGCTCATCCTTGTCTGTGAGAGAGTAATACAAAATTCTTTGCTGAAAATTTGTAGTTGGGTAAACTGATGCGATTTCAAAAGACTCGTAATTTCAGTAAAAGCAGTGTTTAAACATGGTGTGGATAGGACGATTCCACAAAGGTTACATTTAATTTCCCCTTGATATGCAAAAATTTGATGAAGTTTGACTAGAAACTTTTAACGCATCGAAATGAATAAATAGTTCACCGGTGATTGTAGAATAGTTTATAAAGCGGTTTGTAAAACATTCATAGAGTGACAGAAAATCAGTTTATCATTTGCATGATAGTAGCGAAACTGTATTTTGATTCATAATATCATAGTAGGACAGCAAACCGATTTATAAAATCATTAGCGAAATAATTTGCAAAACAGTTTATAGAACAGCGGGAACAATTCGTTGTTTACAAAATAGTTATAAGGTCAAAAGTTTGATTTCCTAAAGGAGCAGTAAAACATTTGTAGGGTGACCGCAAATTGGTCTGTAGACTAATCGAAAACAGTTTGTATGGTGTTAGCAACAAGGTTTATTATCTTATAAGAGGGTAGCAAAATAACTGGTATTCCCGAGAGACGAGTGAAAGATTTGGACTTCTGTCCCAAAGAACGCGGTTCAGGTTACTCCTTAAAGTCTTAAGGTTTCTGTTGATCATAGAATCTCCGCTGGATGGAGGGTATAGCAAGTTTAGAGTACGAATCTGAAGAAGGATGTTGATTGTTATGAGCAGTCTATTGGTTAACCAAGTAATGTACATAGTACTTCACACGAAAGGTATAACATCGATCAAAAGGGATGCCACATCGATTGAGTATAAGGCTTGAGTGGAGGTGACTGTAACATAACCAAACTGTGATGAAAAATATTCCATATGAGTGGAAAAGTATAGAGATTCGAAGAGTATTATGACTCGTGAAGTATTGTGATGCCAGTGTGTTGTGATTGCTATCATGTTGTGTGCAGATGTGAATGTTCATGTCATGCATGCTTATGTACACACACATAAATTTTCGCAGTTCTCTTAGTCAAAAACTCAACCGGACATAATTCTATTATAACTACTCCCAGTATCGCAAAGTTCACCTCTGAGTCGGACATAGGTGATCAGGCTATGTCCCACTGTCCCTAGTTGAATATAGGTGATCAGTCTATATTCACCCGAGGTTCAATGAACTTTAAAATACTCAGCTCAGTTACGCTAGTAGTATGTCCTTTACTTTTAAAAGCTGTTTAAATAATTAAGGTAAGTGTCCACACTCAAGGACGAATGATGAGATTACGTAGAGAAAGGCGTGTAACGCTACGCCAAGTACGATATGTAAGCATAAGTATATCGGAGATACTTAAAGTATATAGTAAAAATAAGTGGATATACTCATCCAATAACAAAGTACACATCTCATCAAGTATATTAGTAATCGAAATTACAAATGAGGCATCAGCTTGGCAGGCAGGCACGTGTCGGTCATAGAGTTAAGTTTTCGTAAAAGTAATTATAGTCTAGGCTTTAAAAATACCCAGTTCTCTATAACCAAGGCTCTTATACCAATCTGTAACACCCCCAAAATCTGGTTTAGCGGAAGCATACATGTTTGGGGTGCTACTAAATTGATATCACAACACAAGGTACGAAGAACGGTTTTACCTCAACTGTTTAAAAGAAATCTTTATTTTCAAAAGTATTTTGTTTATAGCGTCCCAAATACAGTGCGGAAGTAAGGCCCATAAAATAAAATATAGCGGTCCCAAATATATCAGAGTCATCTATGACCATACCATGCCCTGCCAACGCCTCCAATAGTAAGCTATCGCTTAAAACCTGAAAATACATGCTAAAAGGTCAGCTTACGCTGGTGAGTTCATATGTTTGTATAAATAACAAGGTAGAGTAAAAGTAAGGTGAGTTCAATTGAAAGTTTTGTGACCATTGTGTTACTCACAATGTCATGAAAATATAGTTTACTTTCAAGTAAATGTAGTGAAGTGGACCACAAGTTTCTCGAGTGTGAATAACCTTTCACATACAAATCAAGTTCAGTTTTAGTGACCACTGCTTTACTCACAGCATCATGAAAAATATCAGTAAAATAGATCATGAGTATTTAGCATTTAGTTGGACCATAGGCAGAGTATGTGATCATTACAACGAATATAATGTCACACAAAATAACAGTCTGTTGCGCTAGCACTAAATTCATGCAACCGAAGCTAGACAGTTCAGTGCGCCACCATGTAGCACATAAATATAATAATCAGGGCCCATAGCGAGTGTTTAACCCAATACACTCGTGATCCGACTTGGTATACGCCCGCATTGACCTATCTGGCCAACCGAACGGGGGAAGTCATCCCCAATAGATCTATCTATAACAATCGCGCTTCCCAGGCAGGAACTAACGGTTCATAAATCATTGGGCGATAACAGTGGGTTCAGGGGCTTAGGCTAACTGCGCAAAGTAAGTTTTGGAAAAATAAAACATAGGTGTAATGCAGAAAATTCGTTTTGGCCATGTTTCTCACCCCATAGTTGTAAAACAGACGTATAAGGAAAAAGTGGGGCTATAAACTCAACGTATACGAGTTTAAACGGTCGTGTCCAAATGAGGTAATTCAATGTCGCGATAAGTAAATAAAATCATACTTTCAAGCGTAGGAGACAAGTAATCGTGTTAATCTATAAACAAGCATAGAGTTTGATTTAAAACGAGCAGTAGTTTCCCTAGAAACATGTTATAAACAAGTAAAAGTAGGGGTCATGAACACACCTTCATATATGAAGCAACCGCCAAATATCACAATAACACAAAATTGGCACTCTAGGGCAGATCTACAGCGGTTATCAAGAGGATGTAGTACAACCAGGTATGGGATCGGCACAACCTAGTGATGGGTATTATAGTTTTATTCTCGAATACGTGCGTATAAAGCAAAAGAGTTTTCAAAAACAAGTGTCTTAGTTTTCGTGGTTACTCGTATCAATGTTTGTAAAAAGTTTTGTTACAAGCGTTTGTAAGAAAGTTCAGCGTTTCACATTTCGTGTGTGTGGGTAAGGGGACATTGACTCAAGTTGCAGAACTCACGGCCCAAGAGTACTTATATATCCCAATATATTAGTAAAGAAAGTAAGAGAAAAGTCAAGAATTTGCTGACGAGAAATCAAGTATACGAACTTGAGTCAAGAAGAAAACTAACAAGCAGAAGTCAAGGGAAATAATAAGCAAAACAAGATTTCAAGAAAGAGTAATTTTAATTGGCATTTTCCGTATTACCCAATTAATCCCGAAGTAGTTTAGCGAATAAATTCAAATAAAGTTTGAAATGTAATTTAAGTTTTATTAACAAACTTAAATTCTAGGATGTCAAATAGTAAAAGTTTACAAGGTTAAAACTGATAAGTTTCGATTATTGTCGGTTTATTAGAATAGGGTTTAGAAATCAAAGTATGTCGAGAGTTTGATAGAATTTACGCATGATCGCGCTCCTTTGATACAACTTCTCAAGTCGTTGCGACTTACAGAAAATCAATTTCCTCAAAGCATACTTCCCAACAAAAGTTTTATATATGAGAACGGATGAGTAATACTAATTAATTCCACTTTTTTGAAATATCTATTGGTTATCGACTTTACGCGTTTGCAAGTAGTTTAATGGGTGTTAATTGAAATTCAAGTCTGTTAGAGTTCTGGATATAGTTAAATCGGTCCAAGTTTGGTAGATATATTTACTAATTCGTCTTTAGTCCAAAATGTTCAATTGGTCTGAGATAATTTCAATGCGTAGGTCAGTGTCCAAGTGTAAGCATTATGGCGTCAAATTATATACGTTCCATTCAATTTCCAATGTCATTTAGTTCCGTTAAGTATACGGTTTAGTCCGTATTCAAGTTATGAATCCTCAAGAGTAGCCTAAGACGGTCCACGTCACGCAAAGTTAAAATTAAAAACATTTATGTTGGTTCACATAACCGTCATCCAAAGTTTAAATATGATGGACAAGATGAAATGACACATTTAAAACTACTAAGACTAAACTCACTCCCTTAGTCAGCTTTTATGGCGTTTTGACTTTAGTCCATTAATCAAACCAGATAACACGCGCGTGTGTGGTTATGGGCTTGAGGCCCAAGTATGTTTCAAGCCCAAACGCACCCTTAAGCAAATATGGCTGTACCCAACTAGCTAACACCAAACGTGTCTTGTTTTATGCAAAACTCAAACGCAACCGTGAATCCATACATTAACCAATCAAATACAATTCCAGAATTATTCATATACCAAAAACACTTTTATCAGAAAAAATGCAACACATTCATTTGTGTTTAGCTTGTTAAGCGAAAGCAAACGGAAGTCACACCCTTCGTGGATGATAACGGAACCGAAATACACAAGATGGAGCACACACAAACTGCCTTTTGTGGTGTCTCGTTAGGCCGAACAAAACCAACACAATAAAACACCCTTAGCGGTCTTGACTGAAAGGGAACAAACACCCTATGTGGGGTTTTATATCTTGTGCCCACAGAACCAATAACAACAATTACAAAATCATAACCAACACCCTTCTGTACAGGTGAGCTTGTGAATCGGATTAGCATACCCCTATGTGGCATGTTTGCAGCCAAGGCCAAAACAAAACACCCCTTTTCGGGTCAGCCTACCAAGCCGAAAAACAGTAATCGCCAACCCTATTGTGGGTTGTCTGAGCGGTGAACCAATAAGCACCCAAAACAGCCGACGCAGTTCAGTCGACTTGGCTTGAGTCGACTGCAACTGAGTTGACTCGAGCTTGCCTGAGTTGAGTTGACTCGGCTCTAAAAAAAACAAACAACACACCCTTTCACAGATTACAACCACATGAAACAATATCAATACGTTTTCAAATCCATTATCAGTTTTGATTTAATTATCAGTTTCACAAAAATAATATTCACCATGAATCGCGAAATAAATTAAAGTAGGAGTCTTACAATATTTGTGAAGAAAATACGACAAGGAGATGCAAGCAAATTCGAGCCCAAGCAGCAACCACACCAAAAGTGGATGTGGTGCTACTGTGGTCAATTTGAGAGTAAAAAGAGAAAATAACAAGAAACCCGAACCCCTACCTTTTGGATTAAATGGAATTCGTTTATAAGCCATAAAGAGGTTAAATCCAACGTCTCTTGTATTCTTCTTAAGGATTCTGTTGTACTCATCTTCTCTGGGGATGGGGAGAAAGACAAACCAGTACCATGAGCCGCTTTCGTGTTGCTTGATCTTGGGACCACTAGTACACAAGGAATAAGGAGGATGAAGTGACCATTGGGGGATGGATCTAGGCGTTTGATTGAACCTGATTTTTTGGGAGATTGCAAAAGATTAATACTGTGGTGTATCTGTTTAACGGAGAGGGAGGCGGTGTATACTGATTTTTTTTTTTTTGTTTTTTTTTTTTTTTTTTTTGGTTGAATGTGATGTGTAAGGGGGTAACTAGATAGTATTTTGTATGCTACTAAAGGTTCGGTATTTGTAGTAAAGGAGGGTGTGGTGTGTACCCCGCGTCCCGTTGAGCTTTGGAGTACACGCGGTATTCTTGGTTTGACGCGAACGCGAGAATAAAATTTTTAGAGAGCGTGTTTAAAAAGTATTATTGAGACACATTTATTGACTCTGATTATTAATTATTAAGTTTTTGCCGTTACTATGTCGGTGTCGGTACACGTGCGGTGTCATTTTTCAGGAAAAACGAGATATCTTCTCGTTTTTAAAGTTTACTCATTAGTAAACATCAGAAAATAAATAATTCACTTTTCTGATAAAAACAAATTATCCCACTATTAAAATAATAGTCCGAAAATTTACGGGTGGTTACACATGGCATGATCCCACATGCTTGGTCGTCGCAACACTGTTGAATGTACTAAGAATGTCGTAAGTACACCCAGTCCTTGCGCGTCTACTGTTCTCATGTGCCGGATTATGGTTGTGACAGAAATCATTGAACTCGCCTCGAGGAGCTAAGACTTGCTATTCCACCCTGTTTGAAGGGTCATCTGACTTAGGTTTAGACCTAAAACCTTAAGTTATAAATAATGGCGTTAGCTACAACGGTCAACATAATGGAATATCATGGAAAGATGGGAGACAAAATGAAAGTACAACCCTTGCCCATAAATTCTCAAACTTCATTGTTAGACTTCCGACGTGCTGTATGTGCAGCCACAGTGACTCTAACATCATTAGCAATATTTACTCCTGCAAAAGTTTAGAACACACATATAAGTTGGGAGGCATCACGAAAGACGAGCAAAGGTAGCAAATGAAATAGATTTACTTGTAATCGCTGAACGTTGTGCTCGATCTTCCACTTCAATCGCTAGTTGGACAATTCCACCTTCCAACTGTGAAATACATGGTGTTACAGGAGCATCCTGTAGCACAAAACTTATATGTACTCATATGTAGCGAAGCAATAAAAGAAGCTTTCAAAGGTTAGGCGATGTTGCTTTGAGAGAGAAGCACATCATTCTCAAAACCAAGTCTTCTAGCCCCAACGGTTGAGCAGGAGGGAGTATAAGAAATGCCGCACATACTGTCATATATAAAGAAAACTATTAAGACAAATAAACATGAAAATACTGCTAAGTGATCATTAATTTCAGAAATAACCTATTTTGCATTTAAATGGTGAAGTTTTTGTAGCAATCTATTGCCAAACATCAGTAATTACGTGTTAAACATTGGTTTTGCAACAATGATCAGGTCGATCTTGAATTAAGTTCAGCTAAGTAATGAGTACTTCTCAAGATTGGATTAAGTATTAAGGCAAATTCCACTACTAATGTTCAATTTTGACAACAACCCAGTAGAGATCCCATAGTAATTGTGCTAACATCATGGTCAACATCTTAATGAACTCATGAAATCAGTGATATTGCTGCACTTCTCTTATCATTTTTATAGGACTTTTACTTGTCATTGACACGCATGGATGTTTGCTGTCCAATATGCATATATGTTTATCCAATACTGAAAGTTTCTAATTTCTTGGATCAAAATTTAAAATTATTCTTCAAACGCTAAAACACCTAATTTTGAAGAACAGATTTGTAAAAGCTAATGATTTTCTTCCTCCAAGGATCTGGCTGCTAAAATATGAACCTTATCTAATAAAGTATGTAGTGTGTCAACGTGAATTCAGGATTCATTGATGTATAATAACACAATATACATTGGTACAGCTGAGAGATATTATTAAACATATCACGGATAAATTTTTTTCGGGGATTGAGATATAATTATGTCTTTTATATCAGTATATTTTCCAAGAAAGTCAATGTTACAGCATGATTCAGAATTAGTGTTTGCATAGTCACAAACCTTAGCTAAGTTATCTTGCATTTCATTATCTGTGTAGATCTAATACTTCTCAGATACGCCAATAGCCAGCCTGGCTGCACAGTGTCACTTGATACTGTAATAAGTTCAAGAGACACCAAATGACGATGCATCAATGGGAAATGGCGCACTTACCTTACGATAGTCAAGTATTCCTTTAAAAGGAAGCTCTAATTCATCACTAACAATAATAGGTATGTACCCGTTTGACCCATTTAATGTGACATGTTTTAGCTTACTTGCTATGAACCACAGATTCTGTTTATGTTCCATTTAAAATGTTGGTCACTATTGTCTATTGTCACCTATCATGGACATGATTCTATAAAAATAGAGATAACCTTACGTGTAATCATAACCATGACCAGGGGCGGACCTTTTAAGGGGCAGGGGAGGGTCCCGGCCCCCCCAAAAGTTGCGGCAACTAGTGTGAATATTATAGGTTTTAGGGGTAATTTAGTTGAGTTTACAAACAAATCTCCGATTCGGCCCTCCCAAAATAAATTCGCCCCCCCCCAAAATAAGTGTTCAAGTTCCGCCACTGACCATGACGTTGCAAAACTGGATCCCGTGCAAAGTCATTTGTTGCTCATGCCGAAACGATGATTCTCCTTTACTGTTATTCCCTAATATCCTATTTTTTTAATTCTTTGTCTCTCAAACTCAAACTCCAATTTAGAGAATGACTGAAAAGAAGGTTCCCTTTCAACCTTTGATAGTCCCTTGTAGTAAAGATCAGTTAGTGCCTGTTAAGAACACATACAACCTAGTTTATTATATTATATTCAACCAACAATTGATGATGATAAATATGGAGTAAAAATTTCCAAGTGACATATAAGGTGAGTGGCATATTAGATAACGCCTACTATACAGCAACTATAACAAAACAAAAAACTGATGTAAACAAAATTGGTGCTAGTCTCACTTAGGGATCTTGCATTTATTCTATCTGATGAAATAACATCATAAGTGAAGTAACAACATTAAAAAAATTGATGTATCATTCTAACCTGCCGTATCCACCAATAAACATAGGTCGAAATCTTAAACCCCTTGATGAATCATATTTCTCTATACCACAGAGTAAGTCCAATTAGACTTCCCTACATAAAACATAGAGTTGTATAAAATTGAAGATATCCAGACCTATAAATCAATGATACCAATATTTAACATGCTAATCAATATATTGCTTCTATCAGTTGCCATTATTAATGTTAACACACACCTAAATTAGATCACCGATTTCGGCTCCCATGCGCATATTCTTGTGCAGCTTACATTACTAAAAGGACATTGCTCATGGCTAGCTTCTCTCAAGCCAATTTGTACTCAGTCTATTTCATTTGCAATTCAGCTCATGAAATCCTCAGTGAAGCTACATGTTGCGCCTCAGATGGATCATATCCCAATCTTTCCTTTAATCTAAAAATGTTGCAGAAGTCATGTTAAATTACAAACATACACTTTTTCGAAAAAAACCACAATTTTCGTATGAGTTAACAACGTCACTCGCAACACCTTTAGCATAACATCTCACATGACTTTGTAACAGTTCTGGACTGATTACAAATTTCACCGGCTTCTTGGCACCAACTTCATTAGTAGAAAATCTTCTGAGCAGTTACAAACTTCGTTAGAAGATATCTATTAAATATTTAGCCTTATCTATATTTCTTACCTGAAAGGACACCACCACTACCAAAATAGTTGCAATGTGTGAATGCTCTTCATGGCAGTTCTGGTATAAGTAGCTATCCTGAAAAAGTACCCATTCAACACAATGTAACAAAAATATTAAATATAAGACCTGAATTCCAATTACTTGAGTAGATAAGTCACCTGTTGAAATAATAAATAACATTATCATCACGAAGTGCTATAGCAACAGTGTAAATCTCAATTGCCTCAGGATAAAACTTTGATTCATAGCCTTGTTACCTACATCAGAACAATTTACATGAATGGATGTTAATATATTGTTTCCATCTTTTAAGAAAAAGTGGAATTAAATCATATAGCTTACAACAGTCTTTCAACGATAAATCAGTTTCGAGCATGCATTGATATATTTGTTGTAATAGATGTATCTATGTTTGAAAGTGATACACCTGATTGACAGTCCTTTACACCATATTGATATGTTGGAATTTCACAATATTTTTCTGGTACTTTAATGCCTTCCCAATCAACTCAATATGAACAAAAGAAAAAACCTCTTGATTAAGTTTAATAGAATATGCAAAACCTTGTTAATTGGTTCAAAAAACTCCATCATCAAAATGAGTTAAATTGTCAGACACAAGACAACCTCTATTTTCATGGAGATGAATTTTCTAGCAATTTTTGAAAGGTCAAATTTCTATACCAATTAAGACTTGTACGTAGAATAAAAATAACTTACGTCTCACCATCTGTTGAATTATAGTTAAATAATTAACGTGTGAATGTCTAGAATCGAACACGAGACCTCGGGATTGCACACATTACAAACGAGAATAAAAGTATGATAATAATTATAATTAAATGTTAGCATATAATTATTATTTGAACACTTATTGGACTTAACGGTCGTTAGTTAGTAAATGTACGGACTAAATATCGTTAGGAAGAAACGAGAAGGACTAGTATGTAATTAGGAGCCAAGAAGGTTCTAGAAACCCTTCTTGGGGTCCTAGGCCGGTCGACAAGGGGCAAGGGGAAACCCTAACCCACTCCAACTTGTTCTCCAAGTTTCTACTAGTATATAAACAAGGCTTTGGTTCATTCATTATTCACCTCTTGTACTTTAAACCTAAAGCTTTGTTTCCTTCTCTCTTTTCTCCCTAAATCCGATCGGCAAACACCCCTACCAAAGGGTTTGTCGATTTTGTTTTATTAAAACAAAAGTGTTTATTAGATCTTGCAATCTCTTTTATTCAATTGAGTTTGTGTGTACAAGAACGAGGTAACAACACACTATTGTTGTTATCAAGAGATCGTTAAACAAAAAGGTAAGGGGTTTAACATTGATCTACATAAACCCTAATTAGGGTTCTTCACTTGTTGAATCCCTAATCATGAATTGCTTGAGGTACGTTTTCGATTTATGTTTTTGTTAACTTTTATTATGTTATACTTGATCCTTTGCTTCCGCTATTATGTGCTACTTTGTATTAGTTATTATATGATTGTCATGATACTAAAATTCTAACAGTGGCATCACGAGCCATGTATAACATGTAATTGCTTACTAAAACCAATAAAAAAACGTATCTTTGATTGTTTTAGATAACATGTTATTGTTTTCTAGGGTTTTTTCTTTAGTTTTTGGGAAAAAAAAATAAAAAAAATAAAAACCCTAACCCTAATTTAGGGGGGGGGTCGATTTATCCATAAGCCCTAATTAGGGTTTGTGGTTTAAAAATTAATTAATTGTTAATTGATTAAAAACCCTAGGTTTGTAACATGTTTATGTGTACAACGTGGTAATTGGTATGCATGAATCCATGACGAAACATGCATGTTAGTCATGGATTATATATTATGTTTATATGCAGGTATGTGATCCACAACGTTATAATTAGATAGATCTAGAATTGGGGAAGACTCCAATTATAATTAAAATAAATTTATTTGTTATGTGGTGTATTAATCGATCATATGCTTACGCAATCGAAGTTTCGATGTATGTGGCTCACTTGTGCAAAGTGAAAGCTTTGATTGATTATACACATTATAAACCTATAATTGTTTTAATTAGGGTTTTATCTAATCAAGCTTGCATGCGGCTATGTGTTTTCACCTTGTTATTTGTATTAGTTGATTGTATTGTTTTGTTATAAATTACTTGTTAATTGTTATGTGTTTATTTAATTGTAAGCAATAACAAGGGTAGTTTTCAAAAGAAAAATTAAATTGGACTAATAATGGTGAAACATTGTTTTGAGTTTTCATAAACTTTTAATTGGTTGAGGTGACTGTTATTTAACGTTTTCAAGGCTCAATGGCATACTATAAGGTGAGGCATAAGTTTGGTTTCACATTAAATTGTGGCCTTAGAGAGACTCCATTCTGTCTCTACGCTCGCTTGTATGTCATCTTGGATTCCTTTTAGATCGAAGCCTCTTAGTGCAATGTTGTAATTCGCTCAACGCACCAATTAAAACTTTGATGATACTCACTTTAATGAATTGGATTAGAAAAATTGTTTTGTAAAATTTATGTCATAAAAATGAGTGCATGCATCTTTATACATGTTTTTGACACATCAAAAACTAAATACCCTAAAATTTAAGTCACATGCCATTTAACGATAAAGGACACTTGGAATTTTTCTTTGCTATGCGTGAGACCTAGGCCAAAGATTAAGGACAAGGCAAATTTCCGAGTGTGCGTGAGACCACACATGGTTAATTTGCAGTCTCTAAGTTAGTCGACTTAAGTAAGTTGATGCATGAGACCTAGAGCTTACGGCATGAGATGGGATGAAACATGCTTACACGACAAGTTGATGAATCAACTTGAAGTAAATCCCATAATTTTCTAGGAATTGGAAAAATTGTTTGCCAATTATTGTTCGACAGATTACCATCTTTTATAATGATTTACTATATGGCAGATCAACTGATGTAGTAAAATTATGAAAAGTTGGATCCTAGATTTTCAAGAAACTAAGATGGTTATATGAATATTTCCATGGGTATTATGTTTACTTGAAAATATTTTCTTATCGAAAATACTAATGTTTGAACTTTTTCTTTCTATAGAAATGGCTCAACCCGATAACTCCGTGTTTGCTGCTTTCAAGA